>SZWC01016184.1:9875-21358 GCA_023375785.1 Penium margaritaceum
CTCCTTCTCCTTCTCCTTCTCCTTCTCCTTCTCCTTCTCCTTCTCCTTTTCCCTTTCCTCCTTCTCCTTCAACCGCTCCTTCTCCCTCCGCAACCGCTCCTGCCGCTGCTGCTCCCTCACCTTCTCCCTCTCCCTTTCCCTCGCTGCCTTTGCCTGCCGTTGCTCCCTATCCCTCTCCAACTTCTCCTGCCTCAGCCTCTCCCTCTCCTTCTCCCTCTCCTGTCTATCTTTCTCCTTCTGCTTGCGATCCCTTTCCCTCTGAATCTCCTGCTGCCGCTCCCTCTCCTGCCTCTCCCTCTCTCTCTGCAACTCCAGCTCCCTCTCCTTCTCCAACCTTTCCCTCTCCAACTCGAGCTGCCTCTTCCTCTCCTTCTCCCTCTTCTGCTTCCTCTCCCTCACCAACGACTTCAACTCATCCACACTCTTGGTCAAGAGCTCCAGAGGTTGAAGAAGCATGAAGTCGCCGTTGATCTCGTCCCCTGCCTGCACCATCCCACCACCGCCACATGCAATGCCATCATCACATCTCCCCACCTCTCCATCTCCCCACCTCCCCACCTCTCCATCTCCCCACCTCTCCATCTCCCCATTTCCTCATTTCCCACCTCCCCACCTCCCCACCTTCCCACCTCCCCATCTCCCAATCTTCCAAACCTTCCCACTTTCAGATTTCCCCAACTCCCCATACCCTGATCTCCCCACCTCCCCTTATCCCCATATCCCCATCTCCCCATCTTCCCGTCTCCCTATCTGCCCATGGCATATGGCTGCTGTCAACATTGAGAAAAAAAAGCAGGGCACAAGAAAGTGAGCAGCACCCCATCCCCTACTCGATGGGAGAAAGGAATGCACATTGACTTGCCCCACCCTTCACCCCTCTGGGGTGAAGGGTGGGGCAAGTCATGGAGGTACTGACCTCGCTAAGGTTGGCTTCGAGCTCAAGGTACTGCAGTCCTTTCTGAATGAACGCCACCAACGCTCCAGGCGGTACATGGTTGCTGTCGATGTTGGCTTGCGATAGGCATGCCTCGTAGCCCAATGTGAACGCCGCGTGCGTGAACCCTGCACTTGTTGTGGGGGGGGTGGGGGGACATCTCTTTCAGACGTTCTGCAAAGCGTGTATGGTGTGCGTGAACGGCATGGATGTGAATCCCGCAGTTGTTTGTTCAAAGTGCTTTGCAAAAGCGATTAAAGACGGTGAACTCTCCAGAGACCTTCGTAAAAAGATTCGTTGCCAAGCGTTTAGGAAGAGTGAAGTGAACCATTTTTTTGTCTGCTTTCTTCCCACACGCGGCCAAACTGCCGTGGCATGGCCTGGACCCGAACCTGCCCAACTCCTGTGCGACGGATACAGCGGCAGTTTTGGGTCCGCCGCAGAGTCTGCCACACAGTCTACCACACAGTCTGCCACACAGTCTGCCACACAGTCTGCCACACAGTCTGCCACACAGTCTACCACACAGTCTGCCACACAGTCTGCCACACAGTCTGCCACACAGTCTGCCACACAGTCTACCACATAGTCTACCACACAGTCTGCCACACAGTCTGCCACACAGTCTACCACACAGTCTGCCACACAGTCTACCACACAGTCTGCCACACAGTCTGCCACAGAGTTACCCCCGGACTCTGTCAGAGACAGTTCACCTTCATTTGTGACCAAAGGGGCACCTAGTTCGCGCAGACCTGGCAAGAATCGACGGACTAATGAAAAGTATATGCCCTGGTCGTGCTGCGATCCGCCCATTCCCGGCAGTGGCTGTGTCTTTCCAGGTGGGGATGCTTTTGGATCGCAAACCGTTCACATCCGTTTTGGTGCTCGCCCCCCGATGCACCATTCTTGCTGCAACAGAGCACGGTAGGAATGCAGACGGAGCACAGCAACGCCACACACAGACGGAGCACAGCAACGCCACACGCACACAAGACGCGGACAGAGCTGTCACTGTGGATCAACGACGGATGCCCAAATCACCCAAACCTGCAGAACCTACGAAACTCCTGCCGCTGTCGGAAAAACGAGTAACTTAGAGGAAGCAACAACGTCGCGATCAGCTCCCACAACCCCACCAGCACGCACCAGCAGCACATCCCGACCTCTGGTACCCCTCCAAGCCCCCACACACATTGTCCCATTCCCCCACACACATTCGCCCATCCCTCCACACACAGTCTCCCATCCCTCACCAGACTCCTGCAGGTATCGGAAAACGAGGTAGTTGAGCTCGTCCGAGGTGATGGCCGCCATGCTAGCAACCACGCCTGCTTCCTGCCGTAGGGCGGAAGACGGGAGACAAGTTGCAGTTTAAGGAACACTCACTCAGCGCAGGGACATGCACATGGACATGATCGTGGCCATGACGTCGGCGTCCATGGCGTAGGTTCGGGAGTTCGTCTGCTAACGCGAGGGGCAATTGTGGATATGCTTCCGCGGCAGCATCGGGCAAAGTCGGTGCCCTGAGTCGAGGGTCCTGAACACTTCTCTGCAAAAATCTTAAGTTCAGCAACAGGTTCTACCCTGATGTAGTCTAGTTCTCCATCCCAGTCCAGGCGCCCACCTCAGCACACAAACTTCCACTAATCAAACACGCCCCCAAGGAGCAAAGTATCAGATTATTATTTTTATTTCTTTTTTTGGTTACATAGTAACCTATTAAAATCGGTTCGTGGCCAAAAGATGCTTCAAGAAAATCGTGATTGGTGGATCGCTCGTTTTTCTGCCATATCCACCAATCAGGACGCAAGAATCAGTCAAACTGTATGCCCCCCCACGTTTGCGGAAGCCTAGGTGAGGTCGGCCCAGACGAAAAAAATCACGGACATCGACCTAGAATTCCGGACAGACCCCGGATAGTACGGAATGAGCAGTCCGACGCTGGGATAGAAGGGTACGGACTGTACGTTTAGGCCCTCCAGTCGCTCCCCCTTGGCCTCGCCCTGTGCTGTTTCACGGAACTTGTCGTAATGCTAAACTCTTGAGACTCGTGAACCCGGCTTCAAGCAAGGTCAAAATGCAATTGAATGAAAAGAAATTCAACCACCTTCATACAAGAAGGTAAATAAATCAATTTATTCCTATAACTACGTCATATTATTGTTTTTTAAAATAAGGAAAAATTCAAGATTCATCCAGATTTCTCAAGGATAATGTTTTATTAAGTGAAGCTCATAATAAACGTGTGAAACTAACATGTTCACAACACAAGAACAAGTTAATATCATTTAAATAAATTAATCATTAGATAAAACCATATTCATAAAAAAGAGAAGAAGTACCTTTTGAGGTTCTTCAATATGTTGGTAAGTTGTTATACAAAATACTATACTTTCAAGCGCATTCGTTCACTTTTTGGTTGTTTTTTTTCTTTTCGTTTTTACATCCACAAAAGGTGGAAAACAAACTAGCGTAGATTGATGTAATGTAGAAAGAGTTCGCCTAAACCATACACAATGGGCAACAAAAAAATTAGTTTGAACGAATGCGGGTGACAGTTTGGCAGACCATTTACAACCTGTTTTTGTGTACATGGATGAAGTAAAGTGTCATGGCAAACCTTCCATTATGTGGTCCAGATTGCCGAGAATTATTTAGCCTCTTAGGAGATACCAATGTGAATACTTTTGCCCGGATACTATGTAACCCTATGCACGCTTTGAGTGCAACACCTGCCTCTTGTTTGGAATGAACTTTTATCCTTGTCACAACTTGAAAAAAGAGGCATGTGGCCCAGTAATTCGTAAGAATATGCCAAGCACTAAATCTGATGTTTTTCCATGTCAATGGACCTCACGATTTCTACACCGATAGGCCGAGGAAATTTTTGCCACCTTCGCCAACGTCCGGTGTTCTCTTGTGGTAAGTTCGACCACTTTCTAAAAGGGTCAATGAAACTATCGCAAACAATATCGATGCTCTAATAGAATTCAGGCGACTTCTCGACAAGGCTAGAGTATTACAAAACCACGCCGTGAAACTCTTCAACCCCCCCGATGTCTCGACATAGTTTCTTGGAGCAACCCCTCACGATGCGGTGTCACACGTGTGTTGGTTTTTTGTGCATCTCTCATTGTGCTCTGTTGTGTCCTCCCGGCTTGTGTACATCGGCGTGCAGATGACTGACGGCGAGACTCGACGCTGATGGAGTGTCATCCGGTAGAGCCGACGCACGCTGAGGTCTACTCACAGTTCGCTGGAGCCTCCTCTCTCCGGCGACGTGCTCAGCTCCATCGGCAGGCCTCCTCGGCGGTCGTGCTGCCGGCGGTCACTGTCGCCGCAGTTGCTGTCTGCATGCGCTCAGCGCATCCCATCGCGTCTGCATCGTCATGCTCTGCCTAGGGTCCTTGTTGCGTGTTGCATGGCCCTGTTTGGCATCATGGACCATCGTAGGCCCTGCTTGGGTTCGGGCAGCCATAACTCCTTGCTACTATTTTTCTAGCTGTTTTTGACCGCACGACTGCGTTCGTAGCGTTGGTATTATGGTATGGTCCAGTCTTCAGGTAAAATGGACGACGCCCGGGTTTTGGGCTGGGGGGCGTATGGCAGGGCTCACTGAGAAAACCCTGCCTGCCAGAAAATAGATGTAGCACTGTTTTCTGATCGGCTGGTTAGCTGAGTAACAACTTTTACACTAGTGGGGGGGGCCTAGAACTTGGAGGGGTCTCCCATTGTTGCTCATTCTTCATTCCTAACTAGTTACTTTCAGTTTTCAGCTGCTTTCTGGCGCTAACTCTGGCGCGCGCGTTTATGAGTAACAAACCCAGAGCTTCCAGACTTCGACTCTAGAGCAGCAGACTGAGGGGGCAGGTGACTTAAGCAACGAGCGTGGAAGCCCGCACACTCCATCTACAACGCTGCTGCCCCAACCTACTGCCTAGGTTTTCCAGCTTGGTATCTGAGCCAGAGCATAGCAGCAACAGCAGAAGACTGGCGAACAGGTGCCAGACAACGCCGGCGGACCCCCATAGGCACCAGTGCAGGGGAAATGCTGCCGGATTTTTTCCGGCAGCATTGACCCGCCTGGTGGCGACGTCAAATTTTTTCCCACTGCCACTGGGCCACGAGAAATGCTGCCGAAATTTTTCGGCAGCACTAACCCCCACTCGTGACGCAAGGAGGTGAGCAGCAGGCGGCGTCTGACACCTGCGGGCGACGACGCAAGCTGCAACGTCACCCAGGTGCAGTGACTGGCACCAGCGGCAGCCGCAGGAAACAGCAGCGAGCAGCCGCAATAGCAGCCAGCAGCAGCTCCGTGCAGTAGCAGTAGTAGGCAGAAGCAACAGCTTGCAGCAGCCCGCAGCAGCAGCAACTCGTAGTAGCAGCAGCAGCAGCAGCAGCGCGCAGTAGCAGCAGCCTGCAGCAGCAGCCCACAGTGGCAGCAAGCAGCAACCGCAGCACGCAGTAGCTGCAGCAGCGTTCAGTAGTAGCAGCGAGCAGAAGCAGCTGTTGTAGCGAGCTGTTGCAGCGAGCTGCAACAGCAGCCAGCTGCAGCAGCAGTAGTAGCGAGCAGCGGCTGGCAGCTGCCAGCCGCGGCTGTTGCTGCTCGCTGCTCGTAGTGAGCGATCAGCAAGCAGCAGCCCGCTGCTTCCAGCAAGCAGCAGCTCGCTGCTGCCAAGCGAGCAGCATCTCGCTACTGCCAAGCGAGTAGCAGCCTGCTGCTCGCAACAGACAGCGGGCTGCTGCCAGCTGTGACAGGAAAAAACGAAGAAAAAAACCAAAAAAAAATCCCCCACCCCCGCAGCTTGCTGCAGCAGCCCGTAACAGCAGTAAGCAGCCGTTGTAACAGCGCGTAGTAGCAGCAGCGAGCTGTAGCAGCCACAAGAGTCACAACAACTCACAGCAACAGCACCTGCAACTGCAACAGCAGTAGTAACAGTAGCAGCAGCAGCTGCAGTAGCAACAGCAGCAGCAGCAGCAGTAGCAACAGCAGTAGCAAACAGTAGCAGCAGCAGCAGCAGCAACAACAGCAGCAGCAGCGGCTGCAGTAGCATCAGCAGGAGTAGGAGCAGCGGCGGCCCAAACAACCGCCGCTGCTGATGTCAGCACCCCTCTGCTGACGTCACTACTGACGTCACTGGTGACGTCATCAACAAAAAAAGGGGGGGGGAAGAAAGGAAAGGGGGAAGACCAAAGGGGTGGGTAGAATCCCCACCGCCCCAAGCGACTGCTGACATCATCAACACAAAGATTAAAGAAAAGGGAACACAAGGGACATCAAACCAAGGCTGGTAGCCCAGGCGAGGAGGGGTCCTCCTCTGTTGGGGGGACCCCTACCCCCCCTTTTTGTAACGACTGCGGCAACAGTAGCAGCAGCAGCCGCCGCCGCCGCCGTCGCAGGAACAACAGCCGCAGCAACAGCAGCAGCGGCAGCAGCAACAACAGCACCTGCTGCACCAGCAGCAGCAGCTGCAGCAGCAGGAGCAGTTGGAGCGGTAGTAGCAGCAGCAACAACAGCAGCAGCAGCAGTAGCAGCAGCAGCTGCAGCAGCAGCAGCACCAGCCCACTGCTGTCGTTGGCGGCAACCCTGATTCCCTCATCGCTCTTGAGCAACAGCTCGCCGCCTTGACGCAGCAGCTGGCAGCGCTGCAGCCAGTAGCCTCCCAGACTGCCACCCGTGCGTCGCTACCATTCGTCCCTCCAGAGCACGCTAGCCGAGCTATGTCTGCTGCCACATACTACCTAGCACAGCAGCAGACTCAGCGCCAGCGGCAGACAGTGTTCTTCGTCCTTGGCCCCACTCTGGGTGCCGGCCGTAGGCAGAAGGACTTTGAGACACCGGCGCCGCCGCTTCAGGCCGGCGAGCAGTTCCGGAGCTGGGAGCTCAGCTTCCGGATCTGGACGCAAGGTGAGGGCCTGTGGGCATACTACACCCTCCCTTACGACTCCACCCAAGCCGACCAGCTATATGACGCTGGTCGTGCCGTCCGTGCCCTTGTCCCAGTCGCCCCTCCAGCTTCCCGCCTGGCCCTAGAGCCTTTCCTCGGTGACTTCACCTCTCGCGACATCCCAGACCCTATAGCGGCATGGCACGTCCTCACCAGGCCCCACGGCCTGTCCAACAACGTAGAGATCAGCCATCTACTCCGGGTGTTCAACTCCCTGCCCATGGGGGAGACCGAGACAGTCACTGCCTACTGGCAACGGGCGGAGGACATCCTTCGTCGTCTCGGCAGATCTGCTCCACCTCCTCTGTCCGCGCTTACCATCAAGCGCGGCGCCACCAGCGCGTACGCGGACATCTTCGTACACTACCCCCAGGACGTCGTCTCCACCATGGCGGCCCAGGGCACCCTTATGCCCTGGGCATACGAGCTCTTCCTCCGCATTGAGGAAGCTCGCCAAGAGTCCGAGCTCCATCGCACAGAGGCTCTTGCATCACCAGCCGTCGCCTCCCCTGCCGTTGCCTCCGTGGCCGTCGCCTCCCCCACTGTAGCTACCTCATCGCCTTCGGGGACGAAGAAGAAAAGGCGTAACAAGAAAGGCAAGGGTCCACCACAACAGCAGCGGCAGCGGTCGTCGACCGGGTCCAGCGGTGGTGGCTCGGTCTGCCACAACTGTGGCTAGCCCGGGCACAGGTGGTACACATGCCCTCTCCCGACGGACGAGGCGCTCGTCATCGCCACCATGCGTCGCCAGCGGGAGCGCCGTCTTGCCTCTGCCGACGTCGCTACTGCTGGCCCCGACACGCCTACCTCGTCTAGCAGCTCTACCACTCCGACAGCTCCGCCTGTCCCGCAGACACCCGCGCCGCAGCAGTACTACCCGCAGCAGTACTTCCCACAGCCGTCGCCGCCTCCGCTTCCTTCGCCGGCTCAGTCCTCCTACTACCCGGGCTCCGGCCCCGTCACTTCGCACTCCGTCCACGCTCTCGGGCCGTCCTCCCGTGAGCGTCAGCTGGAGCAGTTCATCGCGCTCCAGCTTGGCCTGCCTCGCCCTCCTCCCCAGGGAAGTGCGAGTTGCGTCACCTCCTGCCCTCCTGCCCAGCCCTGCATGATTAAGACTGAGCTGCGGTCGTGTCCCATTTCTTTGTCTGTCTTGTCGTCTCCCGTGGTCTCCTCCATCCACCTCCTTGACGACATTGTGTGGCTTGATGATTGGCAGTCTCGTTTCGCGCCCCCTTCTACCGCGTCCGTGTCCCTCGCTTGCTCCCGTGTGACCGTTAGCGATCTGGCGACCCCTGTCCAGGACCCTGCTGACACCTGGATCATCGACTCCGGATCCACGCATCACATGACGGCCTCTCGTGAGGCCTTCAGTATGCTCGGTCTTGTAGGCGATGTCTCTGGTGTCCGCATGGGTTCCGGACAAGTGTTGCCTGTCCGTGGTGTCGGCGTCGCTCGTTTCCGTGGTCCTGCCGGTGACGTCTTTCTGACCGATGTCCTCTTCGTCCCTAATCTCGAGCTCAGCCTCCTATCCGTGACTGCCCTTGATTGCATGAGCATGAATGTTGCACACTCGCGTGGTGTCGGCACTGTGTCGTTGCGTCTGTCTGGTCTTGTCGTACTGCACGCCACCGATTGTGGCAACCTGTGGCATGTTCCTCGCCTCTCCTCTTCTCCTCCCGTCTTCTCCCCGTCGGCCGCCACAGGCCATGTGTTCGTCACCAGTATGCTTTCTCCTCAGCACACCCGCCTCCCGCACCGTCGCCTTTGCCACGTCCACTCTACCGTCGTAGAGAGCATCCTCCGCACCCAGCCAGCCAAGGGCCTTGACTTGGAGACTTTCCTTCTCCTGTGCCCCATTGAGTGCATTGAATGCGCTCAGGGGAAGATGTACTGGTCGACGTATCCCTTGTCTTCCTTCCGTGCGTCCGCCCCTCTCGACCTTGTTCACTCGGACGACATGGGCCCTCTCCCCACCGAGTCCGTCGGTGAGCATGGCCGCTATGTCCTCACCCTTACGGACGACTACTCTCGCTACCACTGGGTCTTCTGCCTCCGGCAGAAAAGCGATGTCGCTCGAGTCATTCAGGACTGGCTTGTCCTCGCGGAGCGCGAGTGTGGCCACTCTCTTCGTCGCTTTTGCTCTGATCGTGGTGGAGAGTACATGGATGAGGCCATGACCTTTCTCGCCTTCCGCGGGATCCACCATGAGATGTCTGCGCCCTACACACCCGCCATGAATGGCGTCTCCGAACGATGGAACCGTACGATGGCCGACGACGTCCGCACCATGCTGGTCGAATCCGGTCTCTCCGATGGCTTCTATTTTGAAGCCATGGCCTACATGACGTGGGTCTGGAACCGGATTCCCCACGGTCCCCTTCCCCGCCAGTCCACGCCATACCAGCAGTGGTGCGGTCGGCGCGCTGACCTCCGCCCGGCTCGCGTCTGGGGCTGCGTGGCCGTTGTGTGCCTGCCTGCCCCACAACAGGGCGGCAAGCTCGCCCCCCGCGGACGCCCCTGCACCTTCCTTCGTGTATCTTGTTAGTCCAAAGCCTGGCGCTTTTGGGACCCATCCCGACACTGCATCGTTGAGTCTCGTGATTCCTTCTTCTTCGAGGACCTGTTTCCCCGCGACCTCATCCGCTCCGGCTCGTCCGTGTCCCTCTCGTTGCGTGGGGGGGTGGTGAGTCCGTCCTCCATCCCGTCGCTTCCGGGTGACACATCACTCCGTCCCTCTGAGCCGGCAGCCCCTGTAGCGTCCACTGACCTCCCCGGGCCAACAGTCCCAGCCGTGTCCGCTGGCCCCTCCGAGCCAGCTGCCCCCGTCGTGTCCGCTGGCCCCTCTGGACCAGCTGCCACAGTCGCGTCCGCTTGCCCCTCCGGGCTGGCAGCCCCCGTCGCGTCCTCTCCCCCCTCCGAGCCGACAGCCCCAGTCGCGTCCACCGGCCCCTCTGGGCCTGCAGCTCATGTCGCGTCCGCTGGGCCCTCCGGACCAGCTGCCCCAGTTGCGTCCGCTGGCCCCTCCGGGCCGGCAGCCCCAGTAGCTTCCGATGGCCCCTCCGGGCCGACAGCCCCAGTCGCGTCTACCGGCCCCTCTGGGCCTGCAACTCCTGTCGCGTCCGCTGGCCCCTTCGGACCAGCTGCCCCAGTCGCGTCCGCTGGCCCCTCAGGGCCGACAGTCCCAGTCGCGTCCACCGGCCCCTCTGGGCCTGAAGCTCCTGCCGCGTCTGCTGGCCCCTTTGGACCAGCTACCCCAGTCGCGTCCGCTGGCCCCTCCGGGCCGGCAGCCCCAGTCGCGTTCGCTGGCTCCTGTGGGCCAGTAGCCCCGTCTGCCTCCGTTGGCCCGTCGGACTCAGTGTCATCTCCTGCCCGACCGCGCTACACACGCGGCCCAGGCGGCATCCTCCGACCTCGGCCGACTGTGAGCGCGCAGACCGTCACACAGCGTCCCCTGGCGCCTCGACCCCTTGTGGCTCCACGTGTCTCCTCCACTCCCACGGTCATGAGTGTGGACCCTGGCACGAAGGCTCTCGGCCTGACCACTTCGGCCACCATCGGAGACCTTCACCCGGGCTCTGCATTGGGCTACGCCATGTTTCATCACGAGCATCGGCATGCTATCATGGCTGCAGTCGCTTGCATCCCACCTGGAGCTCGTGATGCACATGCCCTCTTAGTCCGGTCCACAGCACGCCCGGAGGACCCAGCCACCCTACGTGAGGCTTGAGCCTCTCCTGAGGCTGCACATTGGGATGCTACCTGCGCCGAGGAGCTCGTTGCTATCCGGCAGCACCACGTGTATGACCTCGTCGACCTCCCTCCAGGTCGAAAGGCCATTGGTGCCAAGTGGGTCTTTCGGCGTAAGTGGAAGCCTGACGGGTCCTTTGACAAGTACAAGGCCCGCCTCACAGCAAAGGGGTTTGCTGAGGTCCCTGGGATCGATTATGACCAGATCTTCGCCCCAGTCGGTCGGTTCTCCACTAGCCGGGCGCTCTTCAGCCTGGTTTCCCAGCATGGGTGGGAGCTGCATCAGATGGACGTGAGCAACGCATTCCTCCATGGCTCACTGGAAGGTGAGGAGCTCTACATGGAGCAGCCCCCAGGCTTCGACGACGGCACTGGGAGAGTTTGGCGGCTGCAAAAGGCCCTCTATGGCCTGAAGCAGTCGCCTCGGTGCTGGAACTAGGAGATCAGCAGCACGCTTCTCCGTGGCGGCCTCCAGCGCAGCACCGCTGACCCCGTACTATTCGTCAGCCCGCAAGGTCATACCTTCACCGTAGTCCTGGTCTACGTTGACGATCTCCTCATTGCGTCACCAGACACGGCCGCCATCCAACTTGTCAAGGACCTGTTGCACGCCACCTACCAGATGAAGGATCTCGGGTCTGCCTGAGTCTTCCTTGGCATGGAGCTCGAGCATGATCGCTCTCAGGGCATCCTGCACGTCCACCAGGCTGCCTATGTGCAGACCCTGTCCACTCGCTTCGCCGAGGACCTGCCCCTCGTACCTAGTGCATCTTCACCCATGTCACCCGATGGCCAGGTGAAGCTGAAGAGTCCTGACCCAGCTGTTGTGGGGGAGCCAGTTGATGTGACCA
>SZWC01016185.1:38972-63607 GCA_023375785.1 Penium margaritaceum
CCTCCCTCCCTCCTCCCCACCCACGCTTCTGCCTCGCCCTTCCACCGGCCCTCGCCGCTCGTCCCGCCTTCAACCACTCCTCCCTCACGAGGTGACCTTGGTCTCGTTGAGGACCGTCGCGAAGAAGTCCTCTCCCTCACAACTTCCTATGCTACCCTTCCTCATTGGCTTCACCACGGTCCCTCTCCTCCAGATTTTCACCACCATTCAGTCTCCGCCCTCTCTCCTCCGTTCACTCTTCTCCTCTCCGTCACCACTACTCCCTCCCCTCCCATCCCGGTTCCTGCCACCTAGCAAGCTCTTGGTGGGCCTCACGCCGCGGAGTGGCGCATTGCAATAGACAGTGAACTCGCCAGCTTTCAGTCCACCGGAACCTATTCAGAGGTTTTCTGTCCCCTCACCACCAACGTGGTGAAGGGTACGTGGATCTACCGGGTCAAATTCATCCTTGGGAAGCCCGTCGGGCTCAAATCCAAGTACGTTGCTAAGGGTTTTTCTCAACGGCACGGTGTTGAATTCTTTGACACCTACTCCCCCACAGCCAAACTCAGCACCTTCCGCAGCCTCCTCCACATCACCGCCGCTTGCGATATGGAGCTCCACTCCATGGATGTCTCTGCCGCCTTTTAAGGTGATCTTCATGAGACCATCTTTCTTAAACCCCCCAAAGGTCATCCCACCACCCTCTCCGACGCCATTTGGTGCCGTCATCCACCCATATCCGGCCTGAAACCATCACCCCGCAAATGGCACTCCAAGCTCCGATGTGCCCTCATCTCCCTCGGGTTCCACGCTGCCCAGTCCAAGGCTAGTCTCTTCATCTGCACTTCTTCTTCTAGTTGCTTCCTCCTCGCCTACATTGACGACGTGACACTTGCCTCTAGTGACCTCGCCGAGCTTGTTGCCCTCAAAGAAGCCCTCATGTAGCAGTTTACCATGAAAGATCTTGGCGAGCTCATCCACTACTTGGGCATGGAGGTTCGGCGGGACCGCCCCAACCGCACCTTCACCCTCACTCAAGAAACGTACATCAACACCATTCTTCTCATATTTGTACACCTCCAATCCAATGGCGCAACAACGCCTCTCTCCACTGAGCATGGCCTCTCCGACCCCTCTGTCCCCAGCAGCACACCCTCTTTGGACCCCTTTCCTGAGTTGGTTGGCTGTCTCATGTATGCCATGGTCTGCACCCGTCCGAACCTGGCCTACCCTCTTAGCCTCCTTTCTCACATTGTTAGACTAGGCTACTTCTCCACCTACAACTGGCGTTCTGCCAAGCAGGTCCTCCGCTATCTCCACTCCACTCAAGAGTACGGCCTCACTCTTGGTGGATCCCCGGACATCTCTCTCTCGGGTCTCACCGACTCTTCTTGGACGGACAACCAAGCAGATTGCCGGTCTACCCAAGGTTATGGTTTCTGCCTTGGTTCTGGTCTCATCAGTTGGCGATCTTCTCACTCTTCTTCCATCTCTCTTTCCTCTTGGGAAGCGAAACTCTACGCCGGCACCATGGCAGTACAGGAAGCCACCTGGCTCCACACCCTCCTCCGCGAGCTTGGCCATCCTCAGCCTCAGCCCTGTTTGTGGTGTGAAAATGCCAGCACCATCACCCTCACCAAGGATTCGGTGTTCCACGCTCGATCAAAGCTTTGGTACTTCTACATCCACGAGCAAGTGCAGGCTGGTCACCTGGATATCTGCCACGTGTCCTCCGCGGCCAACTTGGTGGACATCTTCACCAAGGCCCTTTCCTTGGCCTTTGCCCTCATCATCTTCAAGGGGTTTCAACGTGAGCACCAAGATTCTTTAAGGGGTGTGTCAGAGAAATCTGAGTCTCTTGCTTCTCATGTTGATTCCTGTGACTAAC
Organism: Penium margaritaceum; assembly: GCA_023375785.1. Taxonomy (NCBI): domain Eukaryota; kingdom Viridiplantae; phylum Streptophyta; class Zygnematophyceae; order Desmidiales; family Peniaceae; genus Penium; species Penium margaritaceum. Next base: position 40,843 of record SZWC01016185.1, read on the forward strand.
CTCACTGGTTCAAATCCCCCCATGAGCATGATTCCTCAACCCAGCTCACCAAATCGCCCCTCACAAGGCTATCCCACCTATTTGCCCCTTCTTGGGTTACCCAGCCTATTTACCCCCAAACCTTCTCCATGCATTATCCCTTCTAGGACTATTCCACCTTGTCCCTCTTCGCAAACAGGCTACACCACTACTTCATCCTGCATTATTCGTGTTGGCGTGTTCATGCGTTCAGGTCCGCTGTCTTGCAGCACAGCCTTGGAAACCCCCACCATATCTATCCCACCTCCACTTGGGCAAGGGAAACCCTGCCGATTTTTTTCTTGGCAGAGTCACGTCACCGGCATTACGCCGGTTGACGGCGACCAATATGATGTGTTATAAGCTAAGCTGCAATGAGAGTGCATTTCCCTGCAAAGTGCACTCAGTGCTCAGTGCAATGCAAAGGAAAATCTTCTTAGTGAGCAAGCTGACCAGGACCCCTTTGCAAACCATATTACTAACTTGGTTCTTAACCGTCTACAACCCACACTACAAGGTACTCCCTCTACTTCCACCGTTGCTAGCATTTCTGTTGCTTTCTCCACTTCATCAACTTTCGCATCCACCTTTGCTGGCTCTTCCTCTTATGACCCTTTTGCAGTCGCAGCTGCTATCGGTGCAGCCACAGCCAAAGCAGTAACATTTCCAACGTAGTGCAAGCCTGACATCGACTCCACTCCGTTCCACTTCACTTCTAATCTCACCTTCTACTCTTGGGGAGGTCCGCTTCAGTTCTTTGGCACATGACGAGCAGCTCTAGGAATACTATCACGAATCCAATTCCTCAGCCAATCCTCCCTTTGTGCCCGTTGACTCTAAGTTTACCCGTGCTGTACATGCTCTCATTTGTGCTGGGCCCGATAATCTCACGGATGAGATCGGGTCTTATAGTACTAACATTGCCCGAAGAATGCCTGCTGGCCCGGTTTGTGCATACTCGCTCATCAAGCGTCGCACGACAGTGACTGGGCATACAACACAGAGCGTGCTCACTGTTCACTTCAAGACGCTTTTTATGCATGCTGATGAGACTGTTGACGCCTATTGGGCCCGCAGTCTGTGCTTGTTGCATGAAATGGGCAAGACAATGCCTAGACAGCTTCCTACCATTCTCACCATTGTCAACGACCTCATCCCCGAGTTGTCCGACATCTTTTGGGAGGTGAAAGCCTCCAAGCTTGAGCACCTCGCAGCTGTCGTTGTTCGTACGGATGCACCTCTAGGCATTGGCGTCCTGTGGGAGTTCACCTCACAACGTCTCATACATGGGTGGAGCTTGCTGTAGAAGAAGCACATCCATCACGCAGAAGTTACAACAGCGACTATTGCACTTAGTTATTCTTCCACCTCATCCATTGCCTCATCGTCCTCCACCTCCACCATGATTGCTGCTTCTCTCGCGTCTCAGCAGGGCAGAGGGGGTAGGGGGCATGGTAAGGGCAAAAGCAAAGGTAGTGCCTCTGGCGGCGGTGCACAGGATAAGGTGCGGAAAAAGCTGCGGATTGAACAGCTTGACCCCCTCTTCATCCTCCTCCAGTACTGTCACGTACTAGAACTGTGGCGCCACTGGCCAGACCGCCCTCAAGTGCCCTGCACTACCTCACGATGCATGACTTGTGTCTGCCATGCGTACGCACTGGGCCCGCTCCTCCAGTGGTGGTAGTGGCGCTTCTTGCGCCTCCACCTCGGCGTGATCCTCTAGTCACACTGCACCCTCTCCTATACCTTCGGCAGCCTATAGCACCACCATGGCTTCATCTCCGTTGCTGGAACTGATGCAAGCAATGGTACAAGCACAGCGATGATGAATGACAATAGACACGGCTCAAGAGTAGAAGTCAATCCATAGTACAGGCAGGGTGAAATCCCACAGAATGTACGGACACAAGAAACTTTGTACGGCTGATGGCCTTTGTCAGAAAATCAGCCCCCTGCAAGGTGGTGCCGACCCACACGACGTGAACCTCACCTCAATTCACCAGATCTCGGATGAAATGATACTCGACGTTGATGTGCTTCGTGCATGCATGAAACACACCGGAGTTCTCCGTGATGGCCTTTGCGCTTTCGTTGTCACACCAAAGCACAACGGGGGGCATGGACTGACGCAGTTCACGCAACAAACGCACCAACCACACACTCTCGGTCGCGCCAACACCCAAAGCTACATACTCTGCTTTGGTTGTGCTACGAGCGATGTAGCACTGCTTGTCGCTAAGCCACGAGATGGCAGTTCCTCTTTTTTAACCATTTTTCTTTCTTTCTTTCTTTTCTTTTCTTGTCTCTTTTTTCTTCTTTTTTTTTTTTTTTTTTTTTTTTTTTTTTTAAGATGGTCCAGGCAGTTCCTCTNTTCACCCAACAAACGCACCAACCACACACTCTCGGTCGCGCCAACACCCAAAGCTACATACTCTGCTTTGGTTGTGCTACAAGCGATGTAGCACTGCTTGTCGCTACGCCACGAGATGGCAGTTCCTCTTTTTTAACCATTTTTCTTTCTTTCTTTCTTTTCTTTTCTTGTCTCTTTTTTTTTCTTTATATATATATATATTTTTTTTTTTATTTTTTTTTTTAAGATGGTCCAGGCAGTTCCTCTTATGCGGAAGATGTAGCCAGTGCGGCTCTTGTCATCTGGGCTCCATGTACACTCACTGTCTATGCACCCATCGAGAAACACAGAGGCCTGCCCATGGTAGTGAAGTCCGATCCGAGCAGTGGACACGACGTACCGAACGCATCACAGGACAACCTCCAAAACCCTCTTGTGTGGTGCCTGTGAGAACTGTGTGAGCTGTTTGACAGTGAAGGCTTTGTCCGGTCGTGTCGTCGTGGCCAGGTACATGAGCGAGCTAATGACTCGCAAGTACAGGGTCACGTCGACTAGCTGCCCCAGCTCTGCTGGATCGGTGACCTTCAGAGCATCCTGACCGTCATGGGTGATCGGGGTCGACGCCGTGAGCACACCGCTAAGTCGCTTGGCAAAGTGCTCCCCCAGAGAGTGTGCCGCTCTTGATGGACCAGGAGCGTCCGCTGAGCATGATCACATACAATCTGCATGCCCAGAAACACTCAGCCTCTCCCAAGTTTTTCATTTTTTGTGTCAACTGCAACACTCCCTTGGCTCCTTCAACAGCCTTCAGATCGGGCTAAGCAATCAGAAGGTCATCAACGTAGACTAGGATGGTCGTGAGTGGCACAGGAGTCTAGGAGACAAAAAGCGATGGGTCCGCCGCGCTCTGGGCATAGCCGGCTTGTAGGAGCGTGCCAGTGATCTCCTTGTTCCAGTGGAAGGCTCAGGTTGTACAGAGCCTTCCGCATTCGCCACATACAACCACTGCCATCCTCGAACCCTGGGGGCTCAGCCATGTAGATCTCTTCGTCCAACTTCCCATGCAAAAAATTGTTGTTGACGTCCTTTTGATGGAGTTCCAAGTCATGCTAGGCCACCTAGGACATCAGATCCAAGGCCGTGGTCGTGCGTCTAACAGGTGTAAAGGTCTCAGTGAATTCGATCCCTTCCACCTCAGAGAATCCCTTTGCAGTCAATCGTGCTTTGTAGCGGTCGACCGAGTTGTCTGGCTTCAGCTTTTTCCGTAATACCCACTTGGATTAAAAGGCCTTGCGTCCACACGGCAGGTCTACAAGCTTGTACACCCCATGTTCATCGATGGCTGCCAGCTCAGCCTTATATGTCGCGCGCCAAAGTGCCGCATCGGACCCAGCAAGAGCCTGACGCAGCGTGCTGGGATCTGGTGGCACTCCCACCACACTTGGGTCTGGGACGGCAGCGGCTCCACTGCGTGTGGCCAAGGCATAGGCCACAGACAGAGGGCCAATAGTGACCGTGGACTCTGCGGGAGTCGACTGCAAGACGTTCCTCGTGAGCAATGAGCATGAGGCCTGTATCGCAGCCAGGGTGAACTTCAGTGAGCCCCTACGCGCTGAGACCTAGGGCCCTCATGCCGGGATCCCCACTGCGCACGCTGCGAGTAGGACTTGGACAAAGGCACCCACCCTTACATCGTCTGTACGGCTCTAGATGTGATGCAACCGGGACAAGAGATGGACACGCATCAGGCACCGACATGAATGGCGACGTGTCAGGTGTAGGGGCGTCGACTGGGGAGACAGAGGAGGGTGACGACACAGGCAACTAGACTGGCCGTGCTGGCGACACAAATGGTGACAACACAGATGACATAGGGACCTCTGCAAGTGACATAGGTGTGGATGACGCAGGCGGTGCTAGGGACACAGCAGGTGACGTAGGCACCGGGGAAGCAGGAGGGGCTGATGCCACAAGAGCCGCAGGCGGAAGAGGCGGCATAGGCAGTGTAGGTGGTATGGACATCGCATGCGAGCCGCTGGCGGGTGGGACGGACCAGTAGCGCCCAGGGTGACTGAGGTAGTAGCATCATTCAGTCCACCCTCCCCCACACGAGGGACTGTACCACACCCAGGAGAATACGACTGCAAAGTGCCATTGACGGGTAGGTCATGAAAAGAGAGACGCTTGAAGAAGAGAGCGTCTCAAGACTCGACAATACGCCACCGACTAGGGTCCCAAAAGTGCCAAGCCTTGGAGCATAAGCCCATGCCCACAAATGCGCAAACGCCACCGCAGGGGGAAAACTTGGTCCCTTGCTGTTCTGGTGTAAACGAGACGCAGGCAAGAGATCCCCATACACGCGCTAGCCGGAGGTCGGCACGACACCCGTACCACAGTTGATACAGGGTGTGTGTGTTGGGGAGGAGGCCATAAGGGATCCGGTTTCAGATCCATGTCATGTATGCCATGCCCTCAAAAGCCAATGCTTCCGGCATGGTGCTGTCTACCCACATTGAGCAAACCGCATCCTCCATGGTGTGATTCTAGCGCTCAGACACGCCATTCTGCTGAGGTGTGGCAGGGGCAGAGGGGTTGTGAAACACCCCCACTTTGGCAAAGTACCGGTGTAGGTCCTCCATGAATTCAGCACTCCGATTAGAGCAGAAGTTTTGGAGGGCATGGCTGGACTGGCGTTCGGCCATAACGAGCCACATGCGCACAGTGAGTGCGGCATCGCTTTTCAGGCGCAAACTGAAGATCCACCGCATGCAGGTGAAGTCGTCCGTGATCGTCTGGACGTATCACCCTCTGTCATCCTGGAATTCCACAGGGAGGGGTCGCAGGAGATCAGAGTGAACCAACTGGAGGGGCTTTAGAGCCTGTGATTCAGACAAAGGGTACGTGGCCCGGTGCATTTTACCTTGAGCGCACTACAGGTAATCTATTTTAGGCGGCGCCTTGAAGGACGCCGCGTCAAGTCCGAGTGCAGGTTGTGTGCGAATCAGACGATTGACAATATCTAAATGGACATGACACAAGCGTCTGTGCAGTAGGCGCTGGTGCTTAGGCGACGGGGTGCCTGTCACAAACACTCGTACAGCAGGGGAGGTCGTGACGGGGGTAGAGGTGGGGCAGTCAGAGACGTGGTACAAGTCTCTAACTGCCTTGCCACAAAGTACTACTTCAGCGGTTGCACAGACAGAGACGGTGGTATCCTCACCAGTGAATGCGACGTTGAGATCCATCCACGTGCACGCACGTCCAGACAGCAGGCTGAGTTCTAGATCAGGCACATACAGCACGTTGGAGATGTAGAACAGCCCTGACGGCTAATAGAATTACACCACACCCTCACCCTGGACAGGCACCTCATGCCCAGCAGCCATTTGCACAGACTGCACAGAGCCAACAGGACCAAGCACAACAAAATCACGGTGGTGACATGTCATGTGATGGGTGGCACCTGAATCTATGATCCAGGTGGGATCCATCACACACACTAGCAAGGTGACAGAACAGCGTCCGACAGTGCACGCAGTAGTTATGAGTTTCTCGGTAGATGACTGCTGAACCGCGGAGGTGACACGTGCTTGCGACACATCAAGCCATGACAGGTCGACGTGACCTGTGCAGACTGCAGCAAAGACAGCGGACAGACCAGCATCATCACGTGCTGGTCTGAACCAGCGGACAGACCAACAAACGACTCCACAGACTGAACAGCGCATTGTGCTGCACCGCCACCATCCCGACTGCACGGCACGGACTCAACGGATCCTACGGTACGACCCCTCGGCTCAGTCAATGCACTCGCACCTCCCTGAGAGGAAAGCTGTAGGAACTGGCAAAGCTCGGCCATGTCGTAGGCCTGCATCGCGAGCTGCTACTCCATAGGTGATAAGTCGCCGGTATCGTCCGCGGCTGCATCCACTGCTCATGTGGGTGCCACGTTGTTCGCTGCTGTGGAATGCGCAGATGCGCGCTCATGCTCTTTGAATGCCTTCTGTAGGCCTTACGCAATTGTTATCCAGTTTTTGGGAAGCTTGCACTCAGTGTAGCGGTATGCTCCCCCGCAGTTGTAGCACTCCCACTGTCGCCCCTGAGTTGGCTTTGGAGTCTCCTGTCCCTTGCCATCCTTGCCTCTCTGCTTGTTGCTCCTTCCCTTCTTCCTCTGAACTGTGGTAGCTATACCAGTGGCTGCTGCAGTTGCCGCTGTCGGCTGCGATGACTGGGGGGAGGAGGGGTGGATAATGCGTGCTGCCTGGCCTGCTGTGACGGCTGCGGGTAACGCACCATGACGAGCGTCATTCGCTGCTCCAACTCCTGCCACGTGTAGAAAGTGCTCAGTGGCCCAGGACAGCAGNGGCTGCATCCACTGCTCATGTGGGTGCCACGTTGTTCGCTGCTGTGGAATGCGCAGATGCGCGCTCATGCTCTTTGAATGCCTTCTGTAGGCCTTACGCAATTGTTATCCAGTTTTTGGGAAGCTTGCACTCAGTGTAGCGGTATGCTCCCCCGCAGTTGTAGCACTCCCACTGTCGCCCCTGAGTTGGCTTTGGAGTCTCCTGTCCCTTGCCATCCTTGCCTCTCTGCTTGTTGCTCCTTCCCTTCTTCCTCTGAACTGTGGTAGCTATACCAGTGGCTGCTGCAGCTGCCGCTGTCGGCTGCGATGACTGGGGGGAGGAGAGGTGGATAATGCGTGCTGCCTGGCTTGCTGTGACGGCTGCGGGTAACGCACCATGACGAGCGTCATTCGCTGCTCCAACTCCTGCCACGTGTAGAAAGTGCTCAGTGTCTCAGGACAGCAGCAAGCCTCTGTTAGCCATCTCCTCAAGATTTTTCAGGCTGAAATTGTCGAGTGCTTGCGTACTTGTGCCCAACGCCAATCCGGATGGTGTTAAACGCCATGAGTTACCCCGGCCCATTCTTGCCAAGGGCCCTGTACAGCCGCATCGCTCGCCGCCAGTAGTCAGCCGGTGTCTCATGAGCAGCCTGGCGCAGAGAGTTGAAGTCCGAGAGGCGCTGTGATGTTGTTGCCATGGTTGCGCCTTTGAAGAGGGTGGTTGTCAGCTTCCAGGCACCACGAGGGTCCGCCCCAGTGCTGGTGCCGGGATCACCAAGGAAGGGTTCAAAGTCGAGGGTGTACTCCTCCGGGACAACCTTAAGGAGACCATAGGTGGCACAAATGATGAATGTTGTCTATTGGGGGTCCGCAGTCTGATACGGACTTGTGTAGTATGGATACACCCCCTCCCTGACTGCCAACATGCGGAACCATGGCTCCCACGTGGTGTAGTTGTCCTCCTACCGGTGGGCGGGAGGGTCGGTCCCGAACCGTTTGGGAGGCTTCGCCGTTGATAGGGCTACCGGGACGGCTTGCTCGAGCTACAGAGACAGTGGAACTTCCTGCAGTTCGAGGCTCAGGCGGAGAAGCTGGTCCTAGAAGGAGGCTGGTTCTATGATGACCCTGAGTGTGTTGATTGGGCCTGCGCCGCCGCTCTGTGATGATCGACGGGCCGAGCGGGTCCGACGACGTTTTTCTAGCTATGCAAGACGCAGGTGTAGCATGCCTTCCTCGTCACTAGCATCTGAGTTGGACTCGGGAAGGGTTTCGGACGGTTCAGCATTGAATGCTCCTAGAGCCGCATCGACGTTAGCTGCAACTGCACTCTCGCCTGTCATCTTGCCTTTGTGCATAGCATCACAGAGTAGCTGTTGCTGCTCCTGCTACTGCTACTGCTACTGCCACTACTGCTAGTGCTACTACTGCTGCTGTGCCTGGACTGCATCCCGAAACAGCTTGAAAAGATCAGCCATTTGTTTGGCCATCTGTTCAGCCTGCTGAGCCTGCTGCTCACGCAGCTCGTGCAAGCCACGTGCCAGCGAGCTTGGACTAGACGAGGATTCGTCCCATGTCACGACTGGTGTGCCGCCAGCCACGCCAGAGGCGGCAGCGCCAGCATCCATAGTGGAGCTGGTACTGCCGACACCGGCAGGTGCGTCCTTTGGCATGGAGCCTGGTGGAGTGCCGCAAGCGCGTTTTGCTGCTGCTGGTACTGCAATTGGGTGACGGCCACTGCCGAAAAAAATCCGGCAGTGTTTACCCTACCCCAATGCGCGTGGGATCAATGTTGAGGCCTTTTTCAGCCTGGAAACTGCCAATAGATCCCCCCCCCACACTGCCAAACATGTTTGGCAGCGTTTCCCCTGCCCCAGTGGGCATGGGAAATCTGGGAGAGGCCTTTCTCATCCTGGAAATTGTCGATTGACTCCCCTCCCCCCACGTTGCCGAAAAAAATTCGGCAGCGTTTTCCCCGCCCCAGTGGGCGTGGGAAATCTGGGAGGGGCTGTTGGGGACAACCGTTTGTACCTACCTGCTACTGATGCGGTGGTGGGTCCTCCCAGGACCTGACACTGCTGCTGTGAGGCGATGGCTCCCGCCATTAAGGCTGGCTGCTGATGCAGCCCACGGCGGCTGCCCTGCTGTAGCTGTCAGCTGCTGCTGCTTCCGTTGCTGCACGCTGCCACCGCTGAAGATGCTGCTTTGTGCAGCAGTCGTCAGCACAGAAGTGGCTGCTGCCCACTCACGCAGCCTATGGCTGCCGCTGCTGCTCGCTGCTGCACGACGCCGCAGCTGTAGCTGCCACTCCATGCAGCTGCAGCCGATGCTGCGATTGCGCAGCTGTGACGAAGGCTGTGCAGCAGTCACTGCGGCTGCTGCCCAATGCAGCAGCCGCTAGCTGCAGCTGCCGCTCGGTGCTGCACGCCGCTGCCGCTACGGCTGCTGCTCCACGCAGCTACCGCGTATGTTGCGGCCGCGCAACCGTCACTGCCGCTGCTGCCCACTTCTGCAGTTGCTGGCGCTCGCTGCTGCCCGCTGCTGTGCTGCTTCATTGCTGCAGCCGCAGCTTCGTGCAGCCACCTCTGCAGCTGCTGCTTCTGCTCGGCTGCCACTGCCGCTGCTACTCCGTGCAGCTGCTGCTTGGCTCAGCCATTGCTGCGCCTGTTGATCAGTGGGTCCTCCCAGGACAGTATTGCCCTCCTCTCGTGCAGCGCGAAAAGCTTTGGCTCGTCAGCTCTGATACCAAAACAGCCACATGCAACACCCCTTCCCTCATGCCTTTGTGTTGCACATGACACTGTGGATGGATAGGGACAAACGGGAGGACAAACAGTCGTGTGTGTGTGAAGTTAGTATCAGAATTATGAGAGTGAGTGTGACTACAGGTGGAACTCGCTAGTCGAGTCCACCTGTTGGCCGGCGAGAAAGAGCTCGTCGGCGCTCGCTAAAAAATTCTCAAGCATACTCATTTTGCGTCCCACCTGTCCATGAACTGAGTTTTGACCTAAACTATATATGTCTAAACTATCTCCTAGCTCACATGCAAGACTAAGCTAGGTCACCAAGCCACTGTAGTTCACACACAAGGAAGTAAAATCCGGACTGTCTTGAGACACGATATAAGCACTTCAATGAGGGCAACCAGCATGTGTAGTGAGTGAGGAAGTGTACCCGGTGGCTGCTTGCAGCCACTCAGCAGCTGCCGGGCTCACGTCTGCTCCCCCGGTCTTCCGTGCCCTCCGCCTCATCAGGAGTCTGCAAGGCAATGGACGTGAGCCGAGAGGTCACAGTAAGCTGTATGTACAATATCACCTATATTGGTTGCTTGCCATTCTGTTGGTTTCTGTGGCACAGTCATGTATTGACCTCTGGCCTCATTGCACATCTCACACAGCACTGATGCAGGTGACTGAGAGAGGCAAGATGCGACGGCCGGCCCGCTCAGGTTGCTGAGACTTGTCCGTGGGCCGTGGAATCTCAACCGCATGACATGGACTCGTCGATCTTGGCATATGCCGACTGTGTGCTGATTCTAGGCAAACTCGGGTTCATACCCATGACTGATACATTGCATGGTTATAGTGAGAATAGGAAAATGGGGGGGGAAGTGTTCAACTTGGCTTGGACGAGACAAAGCATCGAGCAAGAGCGAGCTCGCCGCTTGCTCGCTCGTTGCTTGCTCGTCACTCCCGCCCCCGACACCTAACAGCTTTGTTTGATATGACTGTGTTCTTGCCTTTTTTCTTCGCATGACTGAACCCTCATGCCCATGGCTCTTTGCGCTTAGACACTCTCATGTCCCCCCGCTTCCTACCACTAGGTGTGCTTGCCTTCTGGTATCAGAGTAAGCTGAGGGAGAGAGCCTCTCTCTTGCTAGCGCTCACGATCCTTGATGCTCGGCGGCATCTCTTCACTGCCGCCGTCTACGCTTCCGCTGGCGCTCTTCCATGCCAGCTGCGATCTTGCAGCAAGCACGCACTCTCGCCACGGCACTGCGTCCCACGCAATGCAGCCATTGTGTAGTGGCACTCTCGCTGCTCCACATTGTGCGGTGGTTTTGCTTGGGGCAGCCGATGTTGGCTTGGGGGAGCCGATCCTGCCGTTGTCCCACTGGCCAGCACCGTCGTCCACTTGGCAGCCGCCGCAACAACGTCGCTGACAGCAGCTGCAGCCATAGCTGAAACGGCAACAGCAACTACATCCGAGGCACTGGACACCACAGCGCCCGAGCCTGTGCTCTCGGCTGCTCTCGCGCCACTTCATTCACCCGCAGTTCTGCACCTGCACAAATGGCAGCCGCACCTACGGCAACAATGGCCGCACCACCGTGCTGTCCCTTCTGCTGCCCAGCCGCCACTGCCACTCACTTCTTTGTTCCAGCCACAGTGTCACCTTTTCTGGACTGATCCTAGCTTTAGTCCACCCTAACACCCGGCAGCTGCGTCTTTGATAGCCGCAGCAATTGCGCCAACTTCCAGCCACCAATACCAACGGCAGCTTCAGTCACGGCAGCAGAACATCTGGCTCTCGCCGCTTTGGTGGCCACAACTGCTACGCTGGCGCAGGACAAGTCTACGGCTGCCCCGCCCGTATCCTACGACGAGGGCCACAGTGCTGGTTGTCATGGAAGGCATTGTCGCGGGGCGGCGGAGAGATCGCCAGCATCCAAACATTCTTCCCATCCTCGGCGTCATCCACTAAGAGACGTCCTTCCCAGTCCCCAGGCCACCTTGGGGTGGAGTGAGTTTTTGGGGGTTGAAGCAGCCGGCACAAATTTCTTCACCCACATTCCCAGAGACGTGGTCACTGTAGCGGTCGCAATCACCAGCTTTCTTTTGTTATAGAAGCTGCAGCTGCCTCAGCAGCTACCTTTGCAGCAGCGGCTCGCGCGTCTCGTGCCCCTGCAACCACCTCGGCAGGTCATGATACAGAGGCCTACACCGAAGCTGCAGCCGTCATCGGGCCCATTGCTACAGTAGCTGCTGACATCTGCACACAGGTCTCCGCTGCCGCATCAGCCATCGCCTCTAGTACTGCGGCTCCTGCATCTGTAGCAGCTTCACCAGCAACATCCATTCGCACATCCACAGCCGCAGCAGTTGCAGCCCCATCGTCAGCATTCTCGTCGGTTGCTAGTGTTGTGACTTTTTCCATCTCCTTGACCGCTGTCCTTGCAACACTATTGGCCGCGTCAGTCGCTGGTGGCCTAGCACTAGCGGTTCCAACAGCGTCTACAGTTTCTGTGCTCACTGCTGCAGCAGAATTATCCATCCCTCCTCTTCTTGCTTTCCTTCTCCCTTCTCCTGTGGCTCCCACTACTTGACTACTGCTTCTGCACTCTTGGCCCTGCTGGTTGGTTCCCCTGCTTTCTGCTCTCTGTTTTGTGCAATCTGGGGTTGGGACTTATCCTGCAGCACCCTCTCTACGTGCAAAAGGCCCTTCTAATTCTTCTTACGACCACTGCGGCGGGGGAAACTCTGCCGAAGTTTTTTGGCAGAGCCCCTTGCTCGTCACCATGCCTGGTGACGGTGAGTTCGTCCTAGCAGATGTGCAGCGGCACCTCAACCGCGCTGGAGGCTCAGTGTGACGCTGAGGAGCGCCTCAAACTGGCTGCAGAAAACCGCGTTGCTTTTTCTGATGAGGTTGCTGCCATTGTCCTCAAATGCCTACCCACTGCGTCTGGCACTGCTGCCGCTGGCTCTACCAGCTCTGGTTCCTCTTCTGCTTCCTCTGCTGCTGCTAATGTTGCCGTCACTCCCGTTCCTGCACCACGCCAGCATGAGTTCTTTTTGCAGCCTCCTGTCCTATCCCCAGGTCTCACATTCTCCTTGTGAGAGGTGCGATTCAGCGCCTGGGCTCAGGGTGAGCGCCTCTGGGAATACTACTTTCCCCCTGACCCCGCAGCTAACCCGCCTTTTTTCGCTGCTCCTGCTGAAGCCGCTCATGCTGTCCGCGCCCTTATTCATGCCGCACCCGAGCACCTCGTGGACGACATTGGCATGTTCAATGCTGATCCTGCTGCTGGTCGTGATGCTGATCTTGTCTGTGCCTATGCTATGTTACGCCGCCGCACTACCATCACTGGTCAGGCTGCACAGAGTGCTCTCACCGTGTAGTTTAACACTCTTCTGATGCATGCTGACGAGACTACTGATGCCTATTGGGCTCGCGGTCTCAAGCTCCTTCGTGAGCTCGATGATGCTTCCCCTGGGCAGCTCTCCGATGTCCTCACAATGGTCAACGGGTTTATCCTTGAACTCTCCAACCTCCTTCGTGAAATCAAAGCTAATGAGCTCCAACGCCTTGCCTCCCAGCCTGTCCCTGGGCGCTCGCCTCCAGGCGTTGGTGCCCTCTGGGACTTCACCGCCGAGCGTTTTGCCGCATGGTGGACTCGTCTGAAAAACAAGCATCTCCATCGCTCCGCCATCACGGATATTGCAGCTCTGACCACTGCTACGACTCCCTCCGCTGCCTCCTCATCCTCCTCCTCTCCTTCCTCCACCAGCTCCACGGCCACTGCTGTTGCCTCCCAAGGTCGCGGTTGCGGTCGTGACAGGGGAAGGGGAAGGGGGAGGGAGAAAGAGGAAATGGCTTCCTCCTCTTCGCATGTCCCTGGTGCTGTGGTGTGCTGGAACTGCGGCTCTTCCGACCACTCTGTCCCACTCCCCCGGATGACCTTCTTCTCGTCCGCGCCATGCGAGCCCACTGGGCACGTACTGCTGGTGCTTCTACGGCAGCCGTGTCTTCCTGTAGCTCGTCCTCTTCCTCATTGTCGCCAGCTCAGGGCTACGCCACAACTGGGATTCCTTCCATTCATCCCTTGGCTCCTTACCCTTGGGGCTGGCCGCCCCTTACGAAGCTCCTCCCTAAGTGGCTCCACCATCGGCCACCTACACTACCCCGGCGTGGCTCCCTCCTCACTCTGGCTCTGTGACTCCGTCCTCTACGGTGTTTGTCGCGGGTGTCGGCGAGTGTCAGCTGGAGCAGTCTCTGCTTCAACTCCTTCGCCTTTGCAATCAGGGAGGTGAGGGTGTTGCTCCTTTGGCCAGCGTTCCTACATGTCAGACAGGCACAGATCTATGTGGCTCACCCCCGGGTCATGTGCTTGGGTCGTTGCTGTCCTCTGTTCCGTGGATTGAGCATTGGCAGTCCATCCTCCTCCCACGCTGTCTTGTTGCCTATGCGTCCTCTCCCTGCCCTGTTGGCACTATGGCGACGTGTAGCGTCCTGCCCCCTGCTCGTGCGTTGGGTTGCTTCTGGATCCTGGATTCCAGAGCCACCCACCACATGACGTCTATGCGCTCCTTGTTCGTCTCCCTCGGCCCTGTTGGTAATTTCCGCTTTGTCCGTACTGGGTCCGATCAGTTACTCCCTGTCCAAGGTGTTGGCGTCGTTCACTTTGTTGGTCCCAGTGGCGTTGTGTACAATCCTGACGTGTTGTACGTCCCTTCTTTGGAACTCAGTCTGCTGTCGGTGTCCTCCCTCGATAATCAACACATGGATTTCTCTGCAAGTCGAGGTATTGGCACGGTGTGCCTGCGTCCATCAGGTCATGTTGTCCTACGTGGTAAAGTGTGAAAAACTATATCGTGTTCTCCTCTTCTCCCCTTCTTCTGCGTCGATTGGCACTGCACTTGCTCACGTGGCTCCCTCTCTCTCTCTCCTTCTCTTTTCCATCTGTTGCACCACTGTCTCGCGCGTGTTCACACTGACGCCATCTATAGCATGCTGCGCCTCCAGCCTGCTTTGGACCTTTCCCCTTCTACCTTTCTTACACCATGTCCCTCTGACTGCCTTGACAGTGCTGAGGGCAAGATGCATCGCTCTCCCTCTTGATCGTGTGCATGCCGATGTCATGGATCCCCTCTCCCATGATCTCTTTCGTGATGTTGGTCGGTACGTCTTGTGCCTCACGGATGATTTTTCCCGTTTTCGTTGGATCTTTTCTCTTCGGCACAAAAGTGATGTCTACCCTACTGTGGAAACTTGGCTTGCTCAGGCTGAGCGTGTTTGCCAGCACTCATTACGTGTCTTTTGCAGTGACCGCGGCGGTAAGTTCCTTAGACCCACCGCCCGCTTTCTTGCGTCCAAAGGGGTGTGTCTTGAGAATTTTGCTCCCTACACACCCCAACAAAATGGAGTGTCCAAACGCTGGAACCACACCCTCGCAGACGGTGTCCGGATTCTCTTGTCTGAGTCTAGTCTTCCCCCGCTCTTTGCATTTGAGGCCATGTGCTACATGACTTGGATTTGGAACCCTGTCCCCCATGGCCCCTTTCCGCGCTCTGTCACACCTGTTGAGCGTTGGTCCGGGGCTCGCGTCGACCTTCTGCTTGCCCGTGTCTCTGGCTGCATTGCCTCTGTCTGGTTACCTGATGACTTGCACGATGGCAAGCTCTCCCCACGGGGTCGTCTGTGTCTGTTCTTAGGAGTCTCGTCTCAGTCAAAGGACTGGCACTTCTTGGACCCTGTCCGCCAGCGCGTCATTGAATCCCGCGATGCATTGTTTTTCGAGTCGGTCTTTCTTCGTAATCTTGGCCTTCCTTCGCCGGCTGCCTCCCTCCTGTCATTCTTTTGGCTGGGGAGGGAGTTGGTTCTGTCCCGCATGCAGTCCCTCCTACTGTGACCTCGTCGTCTGCATCCTCTCCACTGCCGTCGTCTGGCATGCCGCCTCCACCTGTCTCTCCCTCCTCGTCTTCCTCTAGCTTGTCCGGTCCACCACACTCTCCGATCACGTCCTCGTCAGCCTCTGAGTCGTTGCCACCATCCACCAGCTCCCCCTCCTCCCGTCCTGATGTCACCGCTGAGTCACCTGACCATGCGGCGCCAGACGCCTCTGTGTCCTCAAAGCCCCCTCAGTCTGCACTTGTCTCGCCCTTTGTCCGTGGCGGATGCCTTCATGCGCTTCCACACCGCACCTCTAGCGTCACTGCTCTATCCAGTCATCCATCCTGGTCCCAGACCACTCCGTCACCCGTGGTGCCCACAGAGTCCCCCGTCGTGCCGACGGGCATGGATGCACCTATAAGATGAAGGACTTAGGACCAGCTCGTGTGTTTCTGGGCATGGAGCTGGAATGTGATCGCCCTCGCCGCGTTCTCCATGTCCACCACGCTGCCTACGTCCGTAGCCTGGGGGAGCGCTTCTCCTCGCTCCTCGAGATGGTGCCCACGGCGTCCATGCCGATGACCCCAGCTGGACAGAGACTGTTGAAGACACTGGATGTGTCCAAGCTGGGGGAGCCAGTCGATGTGACAGACTACCTTTGTGAGATCGGCTCCCTCATGTACCTGGCGACGACGACCAGAGCAGACGTAGCCTTTGCCGTGAACTTCCTGGCATAGTTCTCACAGTGTACGAGAGCGAGACATTTGGAGGCTGCATTGCATGCTGTCAGGTGTGCTCTTTCCACCGCTCGCACTGGCCTGTACTATTGGGCACAACCGTCTATCGTCGTTGACGGATACCCGGGCAGCGACTGGGCACATGACGCCGACGCTCATAGCTGCACTGGTTACATCTTTCGGGTGGGCGCTACCGTTGTGTCATGGAAGAGTGGCAAACAAGCTTGTGTTGCTCATAGCTCCAGTGAGGCTGGGTATGTTGCACTTGGCGCTTAGACATGTGCGAGTATTTGGTTTTGCCGTCTCTTCCAATATTTGCGTGTTCCTATTCGCTGCATCACTCTGCGTTGTGACAACCAAAGCACCAAAGCAATTGCTGAGCACGACGGCATGCATCACTCTCGCACTAAGCACATCAATGTGGAGCATCATTTTGTGGGTGAGAGAATGGCTGCAGGTAATGTCCAGATCATTTTGGTGGACACTCGACAGCAGAGAGTTGACTTCCTCACGAAGGCGCTCCGCAGCAACGTCTTCAAGGCTGCAGTCCATGCCGTGGGGCTGTTGTGCATCCGTGATGTGCCCGGTTGAGTCCCTGTGGTTGTATGTCCATGTGTACAGTCGTTCTAGTCACACCTTGTGATGTCCATGTGCATGTGTGTGGTGCGACAGCTTTGGGTCATGGGGGAGTGTTGGTTGCTGAGGCGCATACATGTAGTGACCTCTGGCCTCGTTGCACATCTCACACATCACGAGTGCAGGTCACTGAGAGAGGCAAGATGCTACAGCTGGCTCGCTCAAGTTGCCGAGACTTGGCCGTGGGCCGTGGAATCTCAACCGCACGACATGGACTCGTCGATCTTGGCATATGCCGACTGTGTGCTGATTCTTGTTGGTTTGTGTGGCTTCCACCCGTCACGACCGACACTGCTAGTTTACCGATATACCCACATCCGGGGTATATGGTGGAGGAGAGCGTGACGACACGATAAGCCTTTGGGGTGTCTCGATACTTCTCCAGCACGTACGACAGCGCC
Organism: Penium margaritaceum; assembly: GCA_023375785.1. Lineage (NCBI taxonomy): Eukaryota > Viridiplantae > Streptophyta > Zygnematophyceae > Desmidiales > Peniaceae > Penium > Penium margaritaceum. The sequence goes on from SZWC01016185.1 coordinate 57,934, forward strand.
TGCGAGATGCAGCCGAGGCATTCCGGTAGCCCTATGGGCTTGTCGGGAGCTAGGAGAGTTTTCTCGGTGGGTTAAGACCCGCGCACCCAGTGGACTATACCGGTGCGACGAGGAGACCCGATGGCTGTTGTGGGGCTTCCGATGTTCGGAAAGCCGAGTGTGATGTCTGGACGCTGATTCTGAGATTTTCTGGCACTATTCCTATTTTCTCGGTGGTCGAGACCCGGGTACCCGGAGAGATGTTCCGGTGCCTCGAGGAGACCACTGTTATTGTTATCGTTGTGTACGTAGTGTGTTCTCCCCACTGACCCATTTGGGCTCAGTGGGGGTGACGGGGCCCGGTGCGGCTAGCTGCCGGTGCCCCTACTTAAGCCCGTTAGGGGCTCATTTGTACTTTCTCCTTGTTCTTTATGTTCAGCATTCCAGACTTAGCCAAATTCTTGCCGTCTTGCATCGCACTCACACACAGAGCTCATGTTCATTTTTGCATGGGCCTGTATGCCCTAAAATTTATTTCCAATTTGGTATCAGAGCACAGGGGGGCGTGTGAGCAGCAGAAGCAGCAGCAGTGGGCGGAACGCAAAGAGAACGCGCCACGTGGCGCCACGCCGGTAGTAGCATGAGGGAGCGCGAAGCGACTGCACGTGAACGCCACAGGGGCGGTGAGCCGCACACAGAAGCAATAGCGACCGCGGCGACAAGAACAAAAGCAGCAATAGCCACTGCAATAGCGATGGCAGCAGCAGCGTGCAACAGCGTCAGCAGCAACAGCAACGTGCAGCAGCAACACCAGTAGCAACGGCGGCAAAAGCAGCTGCAGCAGCGCATTAGCCACTACAGTAGTAGCGTTAGCAGCAGTAGCATATAGCAGCAGCAACAGCAGCGGAAGCAGCAGCGGCAGCAGCAGTAGCAGCGTGCAGAAGCTAGCGGTAGCCGTGGAAGCAGCAAGCAACAACAGCAGCTGCTACATAGTTTAGCAGTATTAGCAGCGGAAGCAGCAGCAGCAGCAGTGGCAGCAGCATCGAGCAGCAGCAGTAGTGGCGGAAGTGGCAAGAGCAGCAGCGTGCAGCAGCAGCAGCAGCCGCGGCGGCAGCAGCAAGCACCAGCAGCAGTTGCTACGCAGAGCAGTAGCAACAGCAGAAGCAACAGCAGCAGAAGCAGTAGTAGCAATAACAACCGCAGTAGCTACACCTGCCGCTGCACCTGCTGCTGCCGCTGCGAGGAGGGCCTCGCAGCCCTTCTCTGAGGGGGGGGGCCTCTGAGGTGGCCTGTCGGCCCTGTTCGCATCCCCCCCCACTTTTTCTTCCCCTTCTCAACGGGGCCCTCGGAGGGCCCCGCCGAGCCCCTCCGAGGGGCCCTTCGGAGGGGGCCCATTGCCCCGTGGGCCCCCTCGGCCCCGTCGGCCGACCGACGGAGGGGTCGGGTCAGAGGGGCGGACAGGACCCCCCCCCCTCGCTCCCTCCTCACCCACTACACCCACTCGTTCTCTCGCTCGCTCAGCGAGCGAGCGAGCGAGCGTGCATGGAAGGGAGGGCCAGACAAGCCGGACACCCCCTCCCCCTCTCCTTCTTTTCTCCGTTTTCCCACCTTACGGGCAATCAAGAAAAAGGGGGGGCGAGTAGCAAAAACTAAAAAAAGGGGTACACCTGAAAGAGAGTGAAAAAAAAGAGAAAAGCAACCAGAAAAAAAAAGGCGAGGGCCTAAGGCGAGCAGAGGGGAGACCTAGAAAAAAAAGGGGGTGGAGGGTGAGGGCAAAAGAGAAAAAAGAAGGGGGTGGCCGTGGGCAACGAAGAAAAAAAATGAAAAAAATGGGTCATCTTCCAACTACCATCGCCGCAACAGCCGCAGCTTCATAGCCGCAGTAGCAGCATCAGGCAGTGGAGTGTCGACGACTACTTAGTGCGGCGGCTGCGCGAGAGCTTGCACTTTCGCCTTCAGAGGCGACAGCGGACTGTCGCCGGCAGCGATCTCCGCTTCGAGACGCGTCGTGGACTGGCGTCTTCCTGGGGCCCGTGGATTGGTGCGCGCACTTCACCCCGTAGGATCGACGGCGGATTTGAGTTTTACCAGCTCCGTGGGCTAGGTCGTCTACCGCTTGGAGCTGTAGCCACACCTACAGCCGCCACCCCTTCTCATCTTGGAGCAATCTTCGCTCCATTAGTGGCAGCAGCATTAGTGGCCGCAGTTAGTCGGACTGTAGTCTCCGGGCGTGCTGTGGTAGTGCGGCTCTTCCCGTCTGGTCACGTTTGCTAACCCGGACGCCGTGACCTCCAGGAGTGACAGTACCTACTAGTCTCATTCTCTCCCGTGGCTTGGTGTTTACCACCGGGAGTAGTGCCCTCGGTACCTATCCATCGTCTAGCGCACGAGATGAGTGTGCGGACATCTAAGTAGGCGCCCTGCGCGTTCGCATGCTACTACTGTGGTGATGGACGTCATGGTTGGCGTCGCTGTTGGACGCGCCATCCTGGCTGGCATCCACCTTGGCTACAGCCTTGTCCGAGCGTGCGTCCTCCACAGCATCCGGATCTGCCAGCGTTGGTAGATCCCCTAGCTGGACCTCTGGCAAGCATATTCGCTGAGATCCACGGCCTCCGGCAGACAGTGCAGGGCTTTGTGACCTTGTCGTCACGGAGCATGCTTCTGCTACTTGTTTGTCGACGGCCTCTTCGATCACATCTGCTCCATCCTCTCCTCCTTCCTCGTCTGATGGTGTACCTTCAGCTCCACTTGTCAGCGAGTCCCAGGCTGCCACCATCCTTTCGATCCTCCACTCTGCTGTGACCACGACGCCATCTCGGGATGCCATGTCTTCATGCAGTTGTTCCAGTCGAGTGACTCTGCGACGTCGACGTCAGCACTCCGCACGACGTGCTCGTGCCGGTTTTGATACATCCTCCACCTCCTCGGCCTCCGTTGCTGTACCTGTCGAGGGGGGGTGTGGTCAACGCGCATTGCCTGATGTGGCCATAGCGACAGGATCCACACTCGCGCCGGGCCGTGCTGCCCGAGCGGCAGCTCAGGCAGACTCAGATCATACGGTGACATCACATGGCATGGGGTCTGACCCTGACATGGCCTTCATGGTGGAGAGTTGCCTTCCATCACCCAGGTTGGATCCAGATCTTCCACAGCAGCAGGCAACATCAGGAGGAGCGCAGGCACTGCGTACTTGGACGGAGCCACTCGCGGCTCCAACCGGTGGAGGCCCAACGTCGGCACAGGAGTCCTGTATGGATCGGGATGCATCTATTGGACTTTGGAGAGAGTGTGTGCAGCAGGGTCACACCAGTCCAGCGGAGATTGCAGGGCTTGAGACATGTATGTCATCGAGTTCGACATCTACGTTGGAGCAGCAGTCGGACATTCTGTAGCAGCAGGTTGCATCAGGAGGAGTGTAGGTCCCGCGTGCCTCGGCGGTGCCACTTGCGACTCCGACCGGTAGCGGCCTGGCGGTGGCACAGGAGTCCCAAGCGGATCGGGATACCCCACAGGGATCTCCGGGGGCGCTGGCGCACGAGATTCACACCAGTACAACAGCAGTTGCAGTGCATGAGCAGATTCTGCCGGTTGGTCTTTTGGAGGTTGAGGCATTCTTGAGAGCAGCAGTTCTTACAGACATCGCTGGGACATATGCTGCGGCAGACACAGCAGGCTCCACCGTCTTATCTGCGGTACATGAGGACCAGCTTCAGCGTGAGGAGTCGTCCATGTTCCTACAGTCTCCGGGTTCCCGTACCCACGACGGAGCAGCGACATACTTGACGGAGTCAAATGGTGGTCTGCACTCCATCATTGAGCAGGTGGCAGCGACCAGCCTTCCCGGCAAGACAGTGCGTGAGCGCCGGCTGCGCTTGTTGGTCGCCTTGACGGACATTGTCGAGCCGGAGCCCTGCACACCTGTGTCCACTACGGCGGCAGTTGAGGACAGTGGTGCAGATCCCTACACGCAGATTGAGTCACCTCGTCAGCAGGAGCTGGGTTCTGCCCCTTCGTGTTCACCTGCTGGTGACCTTGCTTATCACATGGACGCTGAGAGTGGCAGTACCTGCACGGACGACAATTCTACATGCTCCACAGACTCTGACGACTCCTCCTTCTCCTTCTCTCTCGGCATGCGACCGCTGACTCCTCATGTGACAGACACGAGTTGTGATGTTGATGCGACACCTGCAGCTGCATGCGATGTTCTAGCGTCCCAGTACATTGCGAGCTTGGTTGACCCCCATGAGGATGCAGCAGCACCAGTTCCATCGTCTTCAGCAGAAGAGATGTAGATGGCGTAGTACTCACGGGTTGTGCAGTCTACATGTGCAGCATCCAGTGAGGCAGAGTTTATTCTACACCAGGTCGACATGGGCCACCTCGACATATCCGAGGCCTTTTACGCTATTCTGCAGGAGCTTGTAGTCATGCTGTAGCGGGAGATGATGGCAGCACGTGAGCGAATCTCAGAGGAGGGCAGCATCACTGCTATCGGCAGGAGCCTTCCGCCAGCACCATCTGGCACACCTATACCCGGGGAGGATCTTGTACGAGCTCCGAGTATGACATCCGTTGGGGACATATTATAGGACAGGTGAGCATGCCTTCGGCTTCCGCCATCCTCACTCCTGTCGACCCCATCATCGCTCCTCCTTCTTCTACTACTGCCGTCACGCACCTTCATCCACCCGACTCACTTGCCCCATCGTCATCTTCATCCACGAGTGGTGATCCGGTTCATCGCTCGAGCTCTCCGCTTCTGGCAGTACACCCTTGTGTCTCAGGGTGTGCTATCCCGTATCAGAGGCCAGCTCTGCCACTTCATCCACGCACGTGTGCTACTCGCCCATTCCTGTTCCTCCGGCGTACACAGATGCATTGCGGCAGTGCGAAGGTAGGAGAGACTGTGAGTTGGGACCCTTGGCAGTCACATGAGGACTGGTATACCCCAGGTGATGCAGCTTCACATGAGGAGTCGTAGCCGGAGACACCACTTCGTCTTTGAGGGAGGGAGTCGACTCGCACGTGACAGGGGAAGCTATCTCTACATGTTGGACACACCACATGACTCATCGCCCAGGATCTGTTCAGCTACAACATCAGCATCTCCATCGAGGACATCGCAGCCAGGTTCATCTGCAGAGGGGGAGTGTTGTGTGGACCTCGACCTGACGCGACGCCATGGGAGATGCATGGCGAGGTCCATGCTCCATTGTGAGCATCTACAGCATCCCGCATGTGGCTCATACTACGTACCTGCACAGCTGCATATAGATGGTAGCACAATGTTGGTCGAGACCCGGACACTTGGTGCATTGTACCAGTGTCACGAGGAGACCATGTGATCGTGTGTCTTAGTGTGTGGCTATACGGTATGTGGCATGTGCATGCGAGCTGTTGGTCGAGACCCGGACACGTGGTGCATTGCACCCGTGTTATGAGGAGATCCTCTCTTGATCCAGTGTTTGGATGATGATACTATTGTGTTGGATTGCTTATAGCGGTCGAGACCCGGGCCCTGGTACTGCCAGTGTCACGAGGAGACCATCATGTCCTCTGACATGTGCATAACATGTGTATGTGCATTACACTGGTTTGTGTGCGTGTGCATCACTCCTCTCATGGTCGAGACCCAGACACTTGGTGGGCTGTGCCAGTGTCCAGGGAGACCCTAGATGGATAGCAGATG
>SZWC01016186.1:0-41526 GCA_023375785.1 Penium margaritaceum
AGCGTGCGTCGGCTCCACCGGACGACACTCCATCAGCGTCGAGTCTCGCCGTCAATCATCTGCACGCCGATGTACACAAGCCGGGAGGACACAACAGAGCACAATGAGAGATGTGCAAAAACCAACAATCGCTTCGATGTTGGTCAGCTGCTCGTTTCATCGCTGTTTGTGTCTTCGCGAGGATTTGCCGTGTTTCCTCCCAGATGGTAGAGATGTCTCGGCGTTGAACGTGGACCGCGAGAATGTTGATACGACTTTGTAGTCCGGCTGATGTGGTGGGAATTTTGCCGTACACCACTTCAAACGGAGTTTTACCAGTTGTAGTGGAAGCTGCCGAATTATATGCGATTTTGGCGGTCGGGAGTTTTTGTGCCCAATCTGTACCATGAGGTTCGCATAGTGTTCAGAGAAGCTATTCGAGCGTCTGATTGGTCCGCTCGGTTTGTCTGTCGGTTTGAGGATGAAACGCCGTTGAAAGTTGAATTCCGCTACCGTAGCAAATCATCGGTTTCCGCCAAAAAGGCTTAGTGAATCAACCGTCTCTGTCACTTGTGATAGTTCTCGGTACGCCGTGTAGCCGCATGGTGTTGTTTAGAAACAGACGTGCGGTACCCTCTGCGGTGACGGTGGTTGTCGTCGGGATGAAATGGGACATTTTTGAAAACCTGTCGATGACCACGAGGATTGTGTCATATCCCTCGGGAGTGACCGGTAATCCTATGACGTAGCCCATGGGGATTGCAGCCCATGGTTCCGTCGGAATAGGGAGCGGTTGTAGCAGTCCAGATGGCCGTGTGCGATGGGATTCTTGTTGCTGACTTGGGTCGCAAGTTTTGCAGAAGTTGGCCACGTCGCATTGTATCTTGTCCCACCAGTAATTTTTTGCCAGCTTCTTCAGCTTCTTATCCTCTCCAAAGTGTCCATCTGGTCCTGTGTCGTGGCACTCTTCGAGCATCATATGGTGAAGTTCGTCCTTTGGGGGAACGACCACCTGGCGAGTGAATCGCCGTCGCCAATAGGGTACGTCGTACCATAAATTTGCCTTGTCTTCCTTGCCGTGCTGGTCGTAGCCTTGTGCAAACAGCCGCTCAAGATATGGGTCTCGCTGTAGTTGTGGTGTTGCCACCTCATTCATTAAATTTGGTCGGCGGCTGAGTGCGTCCACCAGGTCAATTTTGCCTGGGCAGTACTTGATATCGTAGTCAAACCCGGATTCAAGGAGCTCCATCCATCGGGTTTGACGTCAACTAAGGTTCAACTGCGCCTTCACATATTTCAATGCATGGTGGAGGGCGTGCACGATGCATCGGCTTCACTCCAGATAACACCGCCATGTCTTGAATGCATGTACGACTGCCATCATTTCTTTCTCATGTACGGCGTAGTTGAGTTCTGGTCCTCGCAGTTCTTGAGACATGTAGGCGACCGGGTGCGCGCCGTTCCTATGGTCTTGCAGGAGGACCGCCAAAGGCTCGGTCTGACGCATCGGTAGCATTGACATAGTCGGTCGTTGGATCAGCTAATGGTAGGGCTGGCGCCGAGGTCAGAGCGTTCCGCAAAGTGGTGAACGCTTCTTGTTCGCCGTCTTCCTACCGCCACGTGTTTTTAGTGAGGTTAGAGAGAGGCGCCGACACTCGGGCATAATCCCGTACAAAATGCCGGCAGAAATTGTAGAAGTCGAAGAAAACTAGAACATCTCGACCCTTGGTCGGGGTCGGCCAATTGGTGAGTGCTGCCACTTTTTTCGGATTCATGGTGATCCGTCCACCGTTGATAATGTGACCCAAAAACTCGATCGAATGGCGACCAAAGTCACACTTCAAGAGTTTTCCAAAAAAATTATCTTTTTGTAACTTTGAGAACATTTCGAAGATGTGCATCGTGCTCCTCCGGGGTTCGCCTGTACACCAAAATGTCGTCGAGGTACACCATGACGAAATCGTCGAGGTATGGGCGGAAGATGTTATTCATTGCCGCCATGAATGTTGCCGGGGCATTCATTAGTCCGAACGGCATTATCCTGAACTCGAAATGCCCGTAGCGATTTGGGAACACAATCTTCTCGATGTCGGCGTCTGCCATGTGTATCTGGTGATAACCGATGTGCAAGTCGATTTTGCTGAAAAATCGAGCCCCTCGAAGTTGGTCGAAAAGACCGTCACCTTGGGGAAGAGGGTAGCGGTTCTTGACAGTAGCGTCATTCAATGCCCGATAGTCCATGCACATCGGCATCTCGCCAGATTTCTTTCTTACGAATAGTGTTGGGGCGAAGTATGGTGACGTGGATGGGTGGATGAACCCCTCACCGAGCATCTCGTTGAGTTGCTTTTTCAGCTTGGTCAGCTCATGATCGCTCATTGGATAGGCCCCTTGGACTGTAGGTCTCCTGCCGGGCTTCAGTTTGATGCGATGGTCGATGTCTCATCGAGGAAGTAGGGTTCTGGGGAGTTCGTCGGGGAAGATGTTCGCAAACTCCTGGATGAGTGGTACGAACTCTTTCGGTACCATGGCGAACTTTGTTGATGCCGATGAGGCTGATAAGGCCAATGATGAGTCATTTGCTGCCACTCCCGCTTCTTCCATTGACTCAAGATGTAAAATCCACGCACGAGCTCCTCTTTGTATCCGGTACTTGGCCACGTTGAGCGGTATCCGCTATACAGGTTGTCACCTCTCGGCTACCGCAACTTCCACTGCTGCTTCCACCTCTGCTGCTTCCGCCGTCAGCTTCCGTCCCACACACGGGAGTTGTTGTTTGGCTCCGTCGATTTCCATGTAGACATGGCCACTGTTCCAGTCGACCTACGGATTATACAGGTATAGCCAATCTCATCCGAGAATGATTTTGTGATCACTCATTGGATAGGAACTCCATACGGTTACATTCCGTAGATCTCCCTCTTGTAGTCGTAGTGGTTCTTCGAGTCTCCGTATTTGCAATCTTCCATTGACGGTTTTCCCGTAAGACATCCCTGGTTCGGTCTGCAAACGTAGCTTGCGAACCACATCGTTGCTTACAAAGCTGTATGAAGCTCCTCCATCCAATAGTGTCGGTAGCGTTCTACGACTCTTGCATCCTTGAGGCTCGACTTTTAGCAGTATCGCGGGTTGGGCGCCTTGGTACCCCTCGTCAAACTTTGTGATCTCAGAAACCCTCTACGGCAATGTAGGCCGTTCAGATGGATGATCGTTCGGCGTAGATCACTCTGTGCGACAAGAGTTGCAGCTTTAACTCTTGTCGTGTGCCGTTTCCCGACTCATTTTTTTGTGACTTCCCCCCCCCTTTTTGGCATGCTACTTGCTCCTACAATTGTGAGTGATGTGCACGACTTCTTTGTAGTTGTAGCAGGTGCACCTATCTTTCTGGTAGACATCATCCACTTCCATCGGAGTCGAGAAGTCCGTCGACTGGCTTTTTTTGTTCCCATGATAAAGGCTGCACACCGAATCCGGTTCACGAATCTTAGGTTGGATTTGGATTTGTGAGTCCGTATCCAAGCCTGGATCTGGATTCATGGATCCGAGACCCAGATTCACTAATCCTCTTGGATTCGTGAATCCATCGAATCCAGCAGGACCAACTCACTAACTGTTGCGGGTAATGTACTTCAACCACGGACATATATCATTGTTGGTAAGGAGTGTGGTGATCTCTATATTTAATTACTAAGTTTTAAGGTTGAGATGGATGTGCAGCGTCGTAGTACAGTTGCTATTCATAATTGCGCATCCATGGCACATCTAGAGCACAACACGTGGCTTATTCCACGTAGTGCTCCTTTGTTTTTCCAACTTTTTGACCGCGTCCCAGAGAACTGGGATGCGGACAGATATTCTTTGGTACTCATGGCGGACTTGTCCGTGTTTGTGGAGTATCACTCTTCTTTTTGCACCCCTCGAGCGACGGTTGTACATTCAAACAACGCTTGTCAATTGCAAATCGCGCATTCTAGTGCACGCCGGTACTCCAAAAGCAAGACCCCTTTTTCCTCATCGCAATCGCTTGTACACAAGGGAGCAAAGAAGTGGCATAGTAAATTGAAAGCCGTTGGTTCGTTGGATCGCACGGATGACGAGGAATAAGATTTCAAAGAGATATTGGTTTGTCCATTTTGTGCAATTTTCTATGCTAACGACTTTAATCATGTGACTTTTGTTTCAAGAGAAAAACATGCGTCCCTTTGATGGACAGCTTTGCACAAGTGAAGACGTTTACGGTTGTTCAAATTGATGATCAGACAGCCCATTTGTTCATTCAACTATCGCGATGGATCGTATCAACAAACAACAAATAGAAAAACGAAGAAGAAGAAGTGAAAGAACTGTTCGGTGATGAAACAAGACCCGCTATAGTCCTCACAAGGGCCTGACAACATTTTGGACGCACACATGAGGTTGGATGAAAGATCCAGCCTGACAGCGCACAGCCGCATCAGCCAAGCCTGATACTTGCACGGTGATGCTAATGGTCCAAAGGCTGTCCACCGAACGCTCGTGTGGCAGTTTGAGAGCGATTGTGATGGCATGTGATTCAGACCACACACGTGTCATGTGTGTGCCTGCTCATTGATGCTTGGCTCATGCATGATGGGCGCTCAGGCCATTTTTGTGAACGGCGACCTAAAGTTCCAGAGTTTTGAAACTTTGGAACTCAAGATCGCCGCTCGGTGGTCTGAGCAGAGGACATGAACCTCTCATTCATTGTATTTTCAAGTCCACCGTTCCCCGTCCCCTCTCCCCAGGATTCGAAGCTGGATTCCCGAATCTTAAAATGAGACCCACTCTTGGATCCGCATTTGTGAATCCAGGTCCGTATTCGGGATTCGTGAATTGGATTCACGGATCCTTGGATTCATGTGCTATCTTACACGATAATGGTGGTTGGGAGGTTTCCAGCCATAAGATTCTTGGATCCGAGCGTTGTTGTCAACATTGTCAATCCTTTCTACTGTTGCGATCATCCACTGCAAGTCGTTTTGGAATCCAGAAATAGCAATTTCTTGCTGGATATCTCGATTGAGGTCGTTGTTGTAGTGAAAACAGAGTTTGTCGGTGGCGACGTCTGCTCCGGTGATGATTTTGCGGAATCTCCGCGTGTACTCTGCCATGCTGGACTGCTCACGGAGACGCTGGAGTTTGTACCGGGCGTCAGAATTTTTGTTCAATCGTCTAAAACGTGCGAGCATTGCGCGTGAGAAATTGTTCTAGTCGGTTGGTGGCGTCAGCGTGTCTTGTCACTGTGGGTTGGTTTTCTCCAAGGGTAGAACACCTGTAGTCGGTGATATGAGACAGGCGCCGTTGGCCGTTGATGATGCCCCGCCGGTCTCCAGTTGCTGTTGGATGGTCTTTAGATGAGACCACCAACTCAAGGCCGTTCCATGCAAAAGCGCGGCCGCGAGGTCAATTTTCTTTTGATCATCCTTGACCCCAGTAGTGGTGAATCATACCTCCAAACTTGTCAGCCATATCCGAACTGTCGGTCCTTTTTAATTTGCAGGATCAAACGGTTTTGGCGGGGCTGGACAAATTTTGGGCTCGCTCCAGTGTTGGGAATGTCTCTCGACGAGCACCACCTCTTGTGCGCTTGCGTTACGAAGAGCCTCCATCATGAAATTGAGCTGTTGGAGTAGATGGCTGTTGATCCCTTCGAGCGTGGAGATTCGGCTCTCCAGTTCCTCGTGGATCCATGCCTGTCGTCTCGTGCCACTTGTCGTTCCTATCGCCGGCGTCGAGGCTATTGGTAGGGGTGGCTGGTGTTGTTCTTTTATGTCCCATGGCCACTGCTATGGCTTAACAAACAGGTTGGGCATGCACTGCTCCCTTGGAATAAGTCCCCCAAACCTTGCTGATGGTATTAGTCCAAGCGAGAGGCCAGAAGTGTAGCGCAATGGATAGCATGTTGGACTTAGGGACAACAGGTCTTAGGATCAAGCCTTGATGTGCACAGGAAGGTTTTTGACCTTCTTGCACAGGGAAAGTTTCCTAGAAATTTCTCCATGCATGAGGACGATGTGCCACTTGGCGGTCAGTGCATGCGGAAATTGGCGAGCTGGTGAAGTGGTGTGGAGTGGCCATCCCAAAAGTGCCACTACCCACACACCTTAGAACCCAGGCCTAGGACTACGTGTAGAAGGCTCATTCCTCATTCTAAGTATACAATCTGGCCTTAGATGCTCCTCATAGAGATGTCCAACTAAGGAGTAGTATAAAGAAGACACTGGTTGGTCTATGCCCCAAGAGTTAGTTTTTGATTAGCACCTTTTGCGAAAGTGACCAAGTGTTAAGTGGACACAGTTGCTAGCAAGTGATTGCCTAGGAGCTGTTTAGTGTGGAATCGTGATCCTGAGGGTGATATGTTCTCTTAGCTGAAATTACAGGAGCGGACGGCAGGTGCTATTGTGTCGGCCCTGTTTTCTAGTCCGTTTTCCTTAGGCCGGTTGACAAAGGGTTATGGGCCCACACTGACCAGTTGTAAGGCATGCTTCGCTCCACTTTGGTTCTCTCTCTACAGGTGCGCACGTCAACTCCATCAGCTCCATCAGCTCCATCTGCTTCATCAGCTCTAAGCGCTGGGTTTGCACTTAGCACACTGGGACTCAGGACAAGCTCTTCCCTTGGAGCTACGACCCTTCAGTCCCAATTAAGACAAGCTATGCCCTTGGAGGCAAGACCATGGGTGTGCTAGTGTGATCTGTCTTCTCTGTTTGCATGTAAACATCAGTTGGAGGGGTAAGCAACAGAACTGCACCGGTAGCAGATATCAGCTAACATCAGCCTACATCGGCCTCAACGTAGCAGAGACGTTGAAAGAAAAAAAAGGGCAGCTAAAATGGCTAACCCATCAGGATCAGTGGAGGCTGCCGCAGGACAGTCCTCAAACTCAACAGTGGCTACCACGGGACAGACCATGTTGGTACTAGTGGGTGTGGATGCACCCTCATGGATGTCTAGCTCTTGCTGATGCACGCTACAGATATTTTGGGTAGCCAATGGACACCTGTGGTGAAGAGTGTGGAGTACAAGGATCACCAATGTGAGTGGGCAGAACACGTCGCATTCAGTAGAACTGAATCGAAACATGTTTTTGTTACTAGCAGAGTGACATTACATCTGATCCTTAAAGATTGAGATCTTAGCTTTCCAACGCGTCCAAGTATGCCCAAATCGGAGCAATAGAGCCCCTACTACGGCCGTTGAAGTAACCCTTGGTGGAGCCGCCCACCTTGCCTTGCACGCTAGGCAACGGGAGGCGCTTCGACGATGATCCGTCGGAGCGCCTTTCCTCGCCCAGAAGTGAAGGAGATTTTCATCGTGGTCAAGAAGACCCTTCTAGTTACTTCTGTTATGCCCCTGGTGCATTTGGAGCTTGTTGAGGACGAACTCGGATCACTGGGGGTGGATTATCCCGCCACCCATAGCGGGTACCAGATTCCACCGACCTAACACCCAAACTTCAGGCTAGGCTAACTTTCTGGATACTCACTAAAATCGAGCGATTCAAAGCTCGATCCTGCATGAAAAAATCCAAGGAATCCAAATCTAAAGCTAGGTGTCTAACTACTCCTCAGTGGTTGAACCAGGGAGTACGATCAACGACACTCATGGCAAGGGGCACACCATGTCAACAATCTTCCTCTTGCACGACAGCCTTGATTCCCTGTCCTTGGAACTTGTAGCATTCTAAACTCCACAGCGGAGAACGAGCTCCATGCATCTCATGTCATGCGTGCCCTTGGGCTGTGCCTTGGTCATGGCGTCGATGAGCATGCACTTAATGCCACAATGCACAACAGCCGTATCCGTCTTCGCCACCAAGTCTCACGCGTAGTGATGCCGGATCTTGATATGCTTGGTCCTCCTGTGCAGCACCAGCTTTTGGGTCAGGCTGATGGCGATCATGTTCTCAACATTGAATACCATTGGTTTCCTTTGTGGCATCCCGATCTCCTCTAGTAGCCGCCGCAACCATACAACCTCCTTTACGGCTTCTGCATGCGCGATGTACTCCGCTTCGGTGCTGGACAGTGCCACACAGTCCTGCTTCCTACTTGCCCATGAAACTGCTGCACCACCAAGCACAAACACGTACCCCGAAGTTCATTTTCTGTCATCCATATCACCAGCCCAGTCAACACCAGAGTAGCCGACCAACTCAAGGGAGTCGTCATGCGCTCCCCCTCCAAACACAAGCCGTGACTGTTTTTTCGCCTTGAGGTAGCGGAGGATCCGCTTCACTGCTTGCCAATGTAGCGGCCCGGGGATAGCAACATAGCAGCTCACTTGGCCCTCCGTGAAGGTCAGGTTGGGCCGCGTCACCACCATGGCGTACATGATGCTCTCCACCGCAGACTGGTACGGCACACCTGCCATCTCTTCCTTCTCCTCATCCGTGCTCGGCCCAATGCTCAAGCTCAGCTCACATGTGGTGGTCTTGGGTGTACCGATGGGGTTGCACTCCTCCATGTTGTAGAGGTGGAGCACCTCTTGCACGTATTTTTCCTGCCCTATCTCCAGCATGCTTGCCTTACGGTCCCTCTTGATGGCGACGGCGAGGTAGCACTCAGGCTCGCCCATGTCGGTCACTTTGAACCGTCCGCCCAGCTACCGCTTATGGTTCACCAACTCCTCCATGTCCGATGACACAAGGATGAGGTCATCCACATACAGGACCATGATCTGGTGCAACCCTAGCTACTTCCGCACGTACACGCTTTGATCGGCCTCACAGTGCTTGAAGCCAAGCTCGGCCATGAAGCCTTCCATTTTGTGGTACCACATGAGTGGCGCTTGCTTCAGCCCATATAGCACCTTGCAAAGCCGGCACACCTTGAGGAATACAGTTTTCACATCCATTTGGTGGACTTCCTAGTCGCGCGCCGTTGCCACCGTGAGGATTGAGTGGATGGGGGCAAACTTTGCCAACGGTGCAAAGGTTTCTTCGTAATTTTCACTCTTCTGCTGTGCGTACCCCTTTGCCACCAGTCGCACCTTGTACCGCTCCACTTTCCCCTCCTTGGTAAGCTTCTTCTTGAACATCCACTTGGAGCCGATGATTTTTGCGCCCTCCTGCTAGTCAATCAGCTGCTAAGTGCCGTTCTCTTCATGGGAGGCAAGCTCAGATTTTATAGCTCCCTCCTACTCAGCCCCATCCTTCCACTGCAATGACTCCTTGACGGTCTCGGACTCCTCTTGCGCAGAGAATGCTCGAGCGAACCCAATATAGATGTCCTCTACGGCATCGTACCGTTTTTCTGTCCTCCTTGCGTGTGTGCTTCTTCGGGGCTACTGCTGTTGAGACTGCTGCTGCTGCTGCTACTGTTGCTACTACTACTTCTCCCCCTCTCTCGGGTACCATGGAGATGCGGGCTCACTCCTCGCCTCCTCATTCAGCTCCACTGCTGCAGGCACTTCAGACTCATTGTCCGACTTGACTGAATGCAAATCAGCCACTTCCCCATCCCCCGGATGGTTCCTGCTAGTTGGAGCCGCTCAGACATCACCCTCTTTTGCGTCCATCGGAATCTCCCCTTTGAGGAGTGGCAGCCACTCCCTCCGCTTGGAGAGACCCATGTCCTTGTCTGTCCAACGGCTATCCTCGTCAAATGTGACATCGTGACTATTCTGCTGCCTCCGTGGGTCGAAGAGCCGGTAGGCCTTGCTCCCGCTCTCGTACTCGACGAAGATGCACCGGCGAGTCCGCGGGTCCAGCTTTCCCCGCCCCTCCTGTGCCTACACAACAACATGTGCAACACAACGAAACGTGCGGAGGTAAGCCATAGATGGATTCCTCCCATTTCACACTTATGGCGTCTTCCACACCTTGGATTCCGCGTCATTTAGCTACTTTGTCGGCGTCAGGTTCATGATGAACGCCGCTGTCCGTGCCGCCTCATCCCAGTACCGCTACGCGAGGCCGGAATCGCTTAACATGGACTGGACCATGTTAAGAATTGTTCATCCTCTCGGCGACACCGTTCTGCTAAGGAGAATGTGGTGTAGTTTTCTGCCACGCGATCCCCTTTCTCTTCATCCATGCCGAGCAATCCTCGTACTCGCCGCAGTTTTGCTCTGGAACGCCTTCACCTTCAATCCTGTTTGGCACTCCACTGCCGCCACAAACTCCTGCACGCACGACATGACATCAATCTTCCTCTTGATGATGTAGAGGTAGAGCTTGCGACTATGATCATCAATGAAGGTCACAAAGTAGTAAGCGTCCCCCATGGAGCTCTCGAATGGCCCATACACGTCAGTCTGAATCACCTCCAACTATGCCGATGCACGCGTCCCTTTGCCATCAAACAGCTGCCGTGTCACCTTGCCAACCAGGCATGGCTAGTACACAGCATTCTTGGCTGCTTCGATACCTTTGACATCAAGTCCCCCCACAACCTCTTTCTTAGCCATCTCCTTCACTGTTTCATGTGCAACGTGGCAGATGTGGCTATGCCATAGATACAGGTTTCCTTCATCCCTCGTCACGAGGTGGACGGCGTCAGTCCTCGCCACATTGGCAAGAACCTTGGTACGAAGAAGGTACAGGTCCTCCTCCCTCTTGCCACCTGCAATGACCTCACCATCCCCCTCCTTCCGGATGATGGCCTCTTTCTTGTTGAAGAGTACCTCAAGCCCCTTGTTGATAAGGTGGCTCACTGACAGCAGGTTTGCCCCAAAGTTGTATGGGCATGTGGAGCACGTCGTAGATGGTGCGCATAATGACTTTCCTGTTCATCACGGATTCAATGCAAACATTGCCTTCGCTGGCGACCAACTACGTTTTGCCGTTGGCTACTGTCATGCGCCGCTCGGTGGCACCGTAGGTGACGAATGCCGTCCGGTTGCATTGTGTGTGGTGGCCTGATCTGGAGTCGATCACCGTGACACCCGGATCTGTCAAGTCGGTAGACTTCCTGGCCATCATGGCTTGGATTTCCTTCTTCCCACCCTTCCCAGGTTGGTCCGAATGTTTGTTGGGGTAGTCGCGTGCGTAGTGGCCCTGTTTACCACAGTTGTAGCACTCCCCCTTGTTGTCACCTATCTTTGTGTCCTGCTTGGCACCCTTCCCCTTCTTGCCTCCCCCTCCTCCTTGAGGGTGGACGACATAGGCAAAACTTGACGTTGCCCCGCTCTCTCTCCCACCACGCCGCATCCATTCATTGCGGACGTACTCAGCCACCTTCGGGTACTTAAGCTTATTGGCTGACCAGCCACCCACGAAGGTGATCATGGGACTCGAACTGTCCGACAAAGCCAGGAGGAGGATCATGGCCTGCACCTGAGGGTCGACCTTCCATCCTGTGGCTACACACTCGGCAGTCAGGGACTCAATCTGCTGAAGGATCTCCATGATGTCGTCGCCTTCGTTGGCTCGGAGGGTGGCAGGCCTCTTGAAGACAAAGAGCTGGTTAGCAAGGTTGGTGGACTGGTAGATGGTGCAAAGCTTCTTCCAGGCCTCTGCGGCCTCCGTGCATCCTGGAATCAGTGCGCGGTGTGGCAGAGCTAGCGCTAACACCAACAATGTAAGTACCTTTTGTTGTGGTTCTTGTACTTGCCCACTTCCTCCGGCGTTGCGGTATCTGGACGGGCAGTTCCTCTGCCGTTGACCAGCTCAAGTAGGCCTTTGTCATCGAGGTAGAACTCAAACTGCCACCTCCACAAAGGGAAGCCATTCCCATCAAACTTGGAGACGGCACCGATTCTCTCTTGCTCGGTCGTTGCCATGGCGCGCGGTGGTAGCCTGAAAGTTGAAGAGTTAGGGTCCTTCTAGGCACGTGGGCCTATAATCCTTTTGTTGGCACTAGTGGGTGTGGATGCACCCTCGAGGATGCCTAGCTCTTGCTGATGCACGCTACCAATATTTTGGACAGCCAATGGGCACCTTTGGTGAAGAGTGTGACGCACAACCATCACGGATGTGAGTGGGCAAAATACGTCGCATTCATTAGAACTGAATCAAAACACATTCTTGTTGCTAAAAATAATCTGATTACATCAGATATTTACAGCCTGGATCTCACCTTTCCAACGCATCCAAGCATGCCCAAATCGGAGTAGTAGAGCCCATGCTACGACTGTCGAAGTAACCCTTGGTGGAGACGCCCACCTTGCCTTGCATGCTAAGCAACGGGAGGCGCTTCGATGATGATCCGTTGGAGCGCCTTTCCTCGCCCAGAAGTCAAGGAGAGTTTCACCCTGTTCAACGAGATCCTTCTAGTTACTTCTTTTATACCCCTGGTGCATTTGGAGCTTGTTTAGGACAAACTCGGATCACTGGGGCTGGATTATCCCGCCACCCATGGCGGGTACCAGATTCCACCCGCCGAACACCCGAACTTCGGGCTAGGCTAAATTTCTGAATACTCACTCAAATGGAGCGATTCAAAGCTCGATCCTATATGGAAAAAATCTAAGAAATCCAAATCTAAAGTCAGATAAGGTGTTCAACCTCAATCCTCAGTGGTCAAACCAGGGAGTACGATAAACGATAGTCATGGCAAGGGACACACTATGTCAACAGACCACAGGAGCAACCGTGATTGCTTCCGAACTGCCCCAAGGTCTTGGATCTTTGGGAGGAATCCCCGTCTTTGAGGAGAATGATATCCCGCTGTGGAGATGGCAATTCAAACTGGCAATGAAAGTGCGCGGATTCATCAAGCTTCTGAAGAGAGAGGAGCAGGTTCTCGCAAAGGGCTCACCGGAGCACGAGACATGGAGTGAACAAAACAAAATTGTCATGTCACTCCTCAGCAACGTGGTGGCCAAGAAGTATGTTCCCGTCATTACGGGGTTCACACTGGCTTCCGATGCATATGCCAAGCTCAAGCGCGTGTACCAATCCACCTCCCTCGCAAACAGATTATTCATCTTACACCGGCTGATCAGCATGTGGGTGAATGAGGGGGGATCAATCCCTGATTTCCTATAGGAGTTTGAAGGACTCCTTTGTGAGGCTCGCCAGATGAACTGGGACCTTGAAAAAAACATGAAAGCCATGATCCTCCTCATGGCACTACCGGCGAGCTGGAGCCCAATGATCACCGTCATGGGCGGTTGGAAGGAGGATGACCTGATCTACAAGGCAGTTTCCGAGTACGTGCGAAACGGGGCCATGCGCCGTAGTGAGAGTGAGGCTAAATTCTCAGCCACCATAGCATGTGGCATACCACACGCTACGGTGGCCGCAGGAGCAAATGGTCAGCCTCTGGTCAGAAAGGCGGCAACGGAAGTGGTGGTTGTGGAGGCAAAAATGGCAGCAAGGCTCCCAAGCGACAGGGCAACTACCGCAACTGTGGCAAACCTGGACACTGGGCAAGAGAGTGCAGGTCGCCAAAGAAGGAAGACGGCAAAAGCGATGGGAACAAAGGCAGCAAAAAGGGTGGTAAAGAAGCCACCAACACGATGGCGCAAAGCATGCCTCCAACAAAGGGAGTGGCGCTGCTCAGGCCAGGAGCCTTTGGGCTTGACTCTGACACTAATCACCACTCTAGCAATGACAACGCTGGATTCATCTCCATCGTCCCCACTGATCGCGGGCTCAGATGTGCAAATGGAAGCATAGTGAACGCAAAGGGGGTTGGAGACAAGCTGGTGAGCATCAGTCTCAATGGTGTAGAGAAGGATCTACGGCTGCGTGACGTGGTCTACATGCCCTTGTTTGCGGAAAATCTCCGTTCCATGTAAAAATCACGGAAAACCACATGACGGTGGTGTTCACGCAAAAGAAGCCAGTCGTCGTCAATAACAAGGAAATCAAGGTCCTCCATGCCAACAAAGATCTGGCAGCACAAGTCCTATGAGTTGACGTGCTCTCCGTAATGCAGACAACCGCAACAAAGAGCTCCAAAGATGAGTGTCATGTGGGTGTGGCGGAGGCAGTGGTATCGGCACCAATGCAGGAGAGCACACCAAGGGAAACTCAAAAGGTATCCTCTACCGCAAAGGATAAAGATGCTCATATGGGGCATAGATGCTTTAGGTACGTTGCAAAAAGCACGCTCGAAGTCATCCAACAACAGCAGCTGGTCCGCGTTATGGAGGAGTGAAACAAGGATGCGGCTGGGTGTGGCAACCAGTGTGAACCTTGCCTCCAAGGTAATACCAAGAGAAAGCGCTTTGAGTACAATGGTCGTCACGTGGATGCAGACCTTGACCTGATTCACACCGACGTGTGCGGACCCTTTCACAAGACATCAAACGGTGGCAATAAGTACTTTTTGACCTTCATCGATCACCACAACCGCAAGGTGTGGATCTACTTCCTCAAAACCAAGGGAGAAGTCAAAGAAAAGTTGCACGAGTTTGTCGCCATGGTGGAGCAACAGAGTGGAAAGAAGTTCAAGGCAATGCGAAGCGACAGCGGCGGAGAGTATGAAGAATGCAAGGGCTGGTTGCAGCAACACGGGATCAACCACCAGCCCCCAATGCCCTACACGGTGCAAAGCAATGGTGTGGCGGAGCGGATGAATCAGACCATCCTCGGCATGGTGTGCAACATGCTCTTTTTTGCAAAACTCCCACCACGATTCTTGGGAGAAGCTGCAAGAACGGCATCTTTGGTATCTTGTCAACCTGACTCCTGCAGCTGCTCTGGACAGACG
Source organism: Penium margaritaceum (assembly GCA_023375785.1). Classification (NCBI taxonomy): domain Eukaryota; kingdom Viridiplantae; phylum Streptophyta; class Zygnematophyceae; order Desmidiales; family Peniaceae; genus Penium; species Penium margaritaceum. The sequence goes on from SZWC01016186.1 coordinate 14,601, forward strand.
CGGTAAGAAAAGGGGCAAGCAACAGATGACGCCACAAGGGGTGTGGTCAGGGAAGAAGCCGGACGCCTCACACTTGAAAGTTTCTGGCTGCATTGCATGGGCGAAGGTCAAGGCAGGAGAGGGTGGAGGCAAGCTTGATGCAAGGGCGCAAAAGTGCATGATGGTGGGCGTTATGAGACAGCTCACCAGACCTACTGCCTGTGGGACCTAGCAGCAAGAAGACTCATCACCAGCCGGGATGTGACCTTTGATAAGAGGAAACCAGGCAAGGAAGAGGTGCTTGATCCCACGCAAGCTCCAAAACAGGGAGAGTGGTTGGTGCTGCTGGAGTCAAGAGATCAAGCTCTTGAAAACTGGCAAGTGGTGCCAGTGTGGCAGGCCGTGAAGAAGTGTGGTGTGACAGGGAGAGTGGCTAATCAGGCTGACACAGAAGCAAGCTCCGACACAGAGTCGGAGACGTCGGAGGCCTCTGAGACCAGCTCGGAGGCCAGTGGCTCTTCACAAGAGGAAAACTTAACATCAGGGCAGCTAGCAGCAGAGGAGCAACAACAAAGCGAATATCCACCAGTTTTGCAGCGTCACAATACACGGCAGAGAAAACAAACTCCAAAGTACGACGTTGACACCGGAAGCTGGACTGGACTGAGCTGGCCCTGTTTGGCTCAAGGAGAGCCACTCACTGTGGTTGAGGCACTGGCAAGGCCCGATGCGGCCAAGTGGAAGGAGGCGGTGGACGGCGAGCTCGCGTCCATCGAAGAAAATTGCACATGGGTGCTCGTGGACAGACCCGCTAACGCTCATGTGGTGGGCTCAAAGTGGGTGCTCAGGCTAAAGCGGAAGCAAGATGATAACATTGACAAGTACAAGGCAAGGGTCATGGTGAAAGGATTCTCACAGCGCATGGGGTCTGAATACGATGAAACCTTTGCACCGGACAGCGCATTTGCCTCCATCAGGGCCATGCTGGCCGTTGCTGCCGCCAAAGACCTTGAGATCCACTAGATGGATGTGAAGACAGCTTTCCTTTACGGAAAGCTTGACAAGAAGGTTCTAATGGAGATACCGGAAGGTGTCAAAGCACCCAAGGATAAGGTGTACAAGCTGGTGAAGGCGTTGTAAGGCTTGAAATAGACCCTCCGGATCTGCTACAACGAAATAGACAACTTCATGGCTGAGCTCTCTTTTGGACACTACAAGAACGACTCTAGTGTCTATGTGCGGAAGGATGAGCGTGGCTTGTTGCTTGTGGCATTGTATGTGGACAACTTGATCATGTGCTCTTCCTCTCATGAGGCCCTTGCGGACCTCAAGACGTTTCTGAGTAGCAGGTTTAGGATGAAAGACATGGGACCTCTCGCGTACTACCTCGGGATTTCCATGATGTACTTGGTCTGGTTGAGCTCGATGGTGCCTACTTAGCAGGCACCATCGAGCTCAACCAGACCAAGTACATCATGGACGTCTTGAAGCGCTACAACATGGAGGACTGCAAACCCATCAGCACCCCCATGCCCTTGGACTGTAAGCTCTCCTCCTCCATGTCACCAAGCAATGAGGCAGACCGGCGGGAGATGCAAAACATTCCGTACCAGTTTGCCGTTGGGAGCCTCATGTATGCAACGGTGGGGACGCGACCTGACATCGCTTATGCGGTGGGCAAGGTGAGCAGGTTTGCGGCCAACCCTGGGCTAGAACACTGGCAAGCCGTGAAGCAGATTTTTTTCTACCTAAAGACGACTCGGCACGTGGGACTTACGTTTGGAGGTCTAGAAGGATCAGACTCGCTGCGCCTGACGTGCTACAGTGATGCAGACTAGGGAGGGCGGATTCACGACATGACTTCCACCTCAGGCTTTGTCTGCCTTCTCAACGAGGGTGCGGTCACGTGGACAAGTAGGAAGCAGGATTGCGTCTTGCTTTCTAATGTTGAGGCGGAGTACATCGCACTCTACGAAGTGTGCAAGGAAGCACAGTGGTTTTGCATTTTGCTTGATGAGATCAAGGCACCACAAGAGGAAGCAACGGTCATCCTCATTGAAAACCAGAGTGCCATCGCTATGGCAGAGGACGACATGATCTCCTGGCATACAAAGCACATCGACATTCGGTACCACTACTCATGTGACCTTGTCGCCAAGGGTGTCGTGGAACTGGAGCACGTCGCAACCAATAAAATGATTGCGGACTTCTTGAAAAAGCCACTGGACAACGACTTGCATGTTGCAGGCGCTCGAGGAATCAGCATGGTGGATGTAGGAGATGAGAACTAAAAGCCAAGACAGCTGACATGCACAAACACAACATAGAGCTATGGGTTCATGAAAAAGAAAATTTCCACAGCAGGTGGCCTGAGGTGCAAGGGAGAGGTTTTTGTTCTTTTATGCCCCATGGCCACTGTTATGGCTTAACGAACAGGTTGGGCATGGACTGATCCCTTGGAATAAGAACCCCAAACATTTTTTGTGGTGCTAGTCGAACTGAGACACCAGAAGTGTACCGCAATGGATAACATGTTGGCCTTAGGGATAACAGGTTCTGAGTTTGAACCTTGATGTGGGTAGGAAGGCTTTTGAACTTCCTACACAGGGGAATTTTCCTAGAAATTACTCCATGCATGAGGAGGATGTGCCACTCGGTGGTCAGTGGATGTGCCAATTGGCGAGCTGGTGAGGTGGTGTGGAGTGGCCATCCCAAAAGTGCCACTACCCACACACCTTAGAACCCAGGCCTAGGACTATACGTAGAAGGCTCCTTCCTCATTCTAAGTAGACAATCTGGCCTTAGATGCTCCTCACAGAGATGTCCAACTAAGGAGCAGTATAAAGAAGACACTGGTTGGTTTATGCCATAGGAGTTAGTTTTTTACTAGCACCTTTCGCGAAAGTGACCAAGTGTTAAGTGGACACAGTTGGTAGCAAGTGATTTCCTAGGAGCTGCTCATTGTGGAATCGTGATCCTGAGGGTGATATGTTCTCCTAGCTGAAATGCTAGGAGCGGATGTCAGGTGCTATTGTGTTGGCCTTGTTTTCTGGTCAGTTTGCCTTAGGCCAGTTGACAGCTGGTTTACCGCCGTTGGGTCCACGAACGGATTGGTTGTCAAAGATGTAGGGGTTGATCCAGCTGCTGCATATCCTGCCATGCCATCATTCATTGCTGCTTTAGGGTTCACGTGCATAGACACAGTGTGCTCCTCCATCGCCGATGTCGTTGCTGAAGACCCGCTGCTGGTCGTCGATCGCGCTCGCTCGCCTCACGTTGTAATTGCAAAGTCTACGAAGTCTTGACATGCGAGATGCGATGACGGCTTGTGCGAGGTAGTCCTCCAGATGAGTTAAGTAGTCGTATGCCTCTCCAGCACCGCTGCGCTCTGATACCAAGTGTTATGCGGAACGGAGAGTAGATGGTGAAGAGGTAGAAGTTGCGAGGCAGAACACCATTTAGAATAATGGATACTTGAGCCATTTATAATTAGCGGTAAGTGGTGAAATCATCAAACATACATACAAGTTTTGAGTTACGAATGAGGCATAGTCGGGGTCGTTGGGTCGATTGTCACGCGAGACAAATGGAGTTGCATCGTGAGTGGTCGGATTTGAGAAGGTCCGCCAAGAAATCAGGGGCCTTCGAGAATCGATGGTGAAGATACGAGATGCATCTTTATAAATCTAGATTCATGTTGGTGTGTTGAGAAGTTGACCAAAAGGCTGTGACACTTCTGTCGTAGATTCAGGAGAGTGGTTGATGTTGTCAGAAGGTTCGGGAAGGTTCACTGGAGGCGAGGGAAGTTGGCCAGTTTTCCCTCGACCGTCGGAGTGAATATCGAGGTCTCGTGACATGGTGGGCTATTTGTGTAATAACAGAAATGTCCACTCGGAAAGATTAGGGATGGATGTACGTCTGGTACGTAACAGCAAGCGTGAACATAAGCCACAGATCCGTGAGTTGAATGTTAAAGCAGCTGCATCCAAATAATAACAAAAACATCACCATATCCATGTCGATGGCCATGCCCGATCAGCAACGTAAGTCGCCGATCAAGCGAGGCAAGGGGGGTGATGCGTCACCCCTGTCCTCACGAGAGTCGCAACTGAGAAATTATCCTTTTTTCCTTTATTTTTACTCAAAAACCCCCATTCACGTATTGAAAATTTTCTATACTTGCGTAGGTGGAGCCTGCGTAAACATAAAACCTTACTCTGTGATTGGGGGTTCACGAGTCCAAAAGAAGAAGAAGAAAAAAGGGCTAATTGCTTGATCCCAATCAAGAGAAATGCCTTTTCAAGTATTTTTTTGGAGAAGAAAACTCATTTTGATCCATGCACTCCGCTCTCCAACCTTACCCCAAATTACACTTGGGGTTGTAGGGTTCTTTTTTATGCAAGCTTCTGATTGGCCCCGCAATAGCAGGCCCCAACAGGCTCCCTTTCAATGCATGGGGTGTGAGAGACTCCCATTCAAACCTTTCACAAACGTTTTTTAGAAAAGTCACAAATCATTCCTAAAGAGAGGTTTGTGATTGCTATTCAAAATTTGTCCACATCAGCATGTTGACGCTGGATGCCACGCGGCATTGGCATTGTTATGCCAAGTGGAATGTATCTGGTTCACACGAATGAGGTGCACGACATAAGACTATTTGAGGATTGGGGACAAACGGATAATTTAAATTATAAAGTAAGTGTATTTTGATGACAAGTGTCGAGTGAGTCGAGCACATACATACAAATTTGAGAATGAGAATGTGGCATCTTGTAGGTCGACGATGCTCGAGCTGAGAGATTTGGGCAAGGTCGCGACGTGAGTGGCTGCTTCGAGAAGCTTTGCCGAGAAGCCAGGGAGCTTGGAGAATGTCGAGGCCCTTCTTTGTAAAGGTCTAGCACCATCCATAAGCCAACCGAACAATATTAAAACATCGATATAGTTTGCGACACTTATTTCGACCGTTCCAGGACTTGGTCGAAGTTGTTGGAAACTTCTAAAACAGAAAACCGCAGGTTGGGCAATCAGCCGAAATGCCCTTTACTGAATGGCATAAAACTTTGCAAGTCAATGCGCCGTGGGCCATGAATGTAATGAGAGAAATTCCCACTTGCAGAGTGTAGAGACCTGTGTACGTTAGGGATGTAACACCCCCCCTATTTTAGCTGTGGAATCCCGGCGCATTAGCAGAAGTACGCTGGTGTAGACGATAGTAGCCGTCGATAAGATGATCGAGGTTGTGGTAGGGCTCCTAGCTGTTATATGCAGCATTTTAGCCATGCCATTTGACCAGATACTCGGTCGTTTTTCCACGTCATTGATGTCCGAGGATGTCTTCAATCACTTACTCCGTATCCACGTCCACTTGTACAAGAGGTGGAGGTGAAACGTCTCTACCGGAGAATTTTGTACTGGGGTTTCCGTAGTACTTGAGTTTGCTAATGTGGAAGAGAGGGTGGATTGCCATGTTGTCAGGCAAACGCAGTCAAGCAACGATAGGGGTTTGCATTCCCTTGATCACAAATGGTCGCAACCATCAGGGGCTTGAGCTTTGTGAAGTCCTGCCCTCTTAGTTTGATGTTCATGGAGTTGAGGAGGATGCGATCGCCAACGCTGAATACGTCATTGCTGCGATGTCGGTCAACCGCTCGCTTCGTAGCTACTTCCGTCTTTGCAAGGGTGTCAGGAAACTGCAACAATGATAAGGTGATGCGGATGGAAAGATGAGGAGGCGGCAGAGGCATCGACGAAGCTACAGAAGGCTGACGGCTTGCTGACGTCATCGACTGAGTGGAATACTGCAAGGAGATCGTAGGCAACAGGGAGATTGCTGGTGCATTGAGGAAGGAGCGACGGAGCGGAGGCAACGGAGCAAGATGCACAAGTGGGGGCGGTGCCGAAAGGCACGAGCTGATCCTTTTGATGATGGTTGCCATAGTTCCAGGTGCGGGCTTTATTGGAGCTAGACACAGCAACCAAGAGTGGGCATCAATGGATGGTGAAGCAAAAGAGGAACATGGTTGAGCGGAGAGGTACCACAACTACGGGTAGCGGGCAGCGGCAATGCAGGAGGCGCGACGGAAGGAGGATCAACGAGCTGGGGTGCCACAGCCTTGCGGCGGGCAATGACAGGATCGGTTAGATTTAGAGATGTAGGGGCCACAACTACTAGGCGGGCCGAAGAACAAGGCAACGGGGGGTGTTGCAGCCCGAAGGCAGGCAACCGAGAAGAGGTACATCAATGAACTGAATTTGACTGAGGCAAAATATTACATTTCGCTAGAGCACCTAAATAGGGACACTTGTCCTTCCTAGGTGCTGCCCTACTCTTAGGACGGTCGATACGTGTCGAGCCACTGTAGTCCTCTTGCGGCAGTAGCTGCTGCTGGTGCTTTTGTACAGGGTGCAGATGGGTCGAGCTCTGTTGTGGAGCGCTTTGGAGTTCGTGGGCTTCGCCACTCATACGAGTCATCACACGATGATGAGGATGGAGAGAGGCCGGGGACGTGAGCGGCTTGGTTGTAGAATGCCGAGCGGATGGCATCGTGCGAGGTTGTTGTCGCTACGTGGGTACCAGACCGCGGAGCTGATCCGGGTTTGTCGGCCGTCGGGGCTGACCAGTTTCCGTTGGGGCATCCGTTGGTCGGCTGGTTGGTCGAGTGCGAAGCACAGTTGTCGTCGGAGTTGAGCATGAGTGAGTGGTAATTCTTGATTTTCTCGGAGTCCGTCCGAGCGGGTTTAAAGGTTGGCATCTCGCTATTTTCTCGGTGAACCTGACAGAGTTCAAGGTCTTGTGCCATTAAGATATTTTCCTGACAAAGGGTATGCCTTATTCCCTCCCAAACACTTGCAAAGTCTCGGTGGTTATATGGACTGCGAGGATGTTGCTTTCCTTCTGTAATCCGGCATGTGTGGCAAGAAGGTTGCCATGTACCACTTTGAGAGGGATTTTTCCAGTTGCACTGGTGGATTTGTGTGTTATTTCAGTGTTCTGTACCTTGGTTACCCAGTTGGTGTTGTGCGGCTCGCATCATGTACGGAGAAGCTTCTCTAGCGTCTGATTGGTCCACTCTATTTGCCCATCGGATTGGGGATGGAACACCGTTGATAGCTGGATCCGACTATCATAACGTGTTATTAGTTCACGTCCAAAATAGCTAGTGAAGGGGCTATCTCTGTTGTTGATGATGGTAAGTGGCACACCGTGCAACTGTACAATCTGATTTAAGAACATCCGTTTTGTTCTTGCTGTGGTAACGGTGGTTGCTGTTGGGATGAAGTGCGCCATCTTTGAAAATCTTTCCACCAGGATGAGGATGTCATCATACCCCTCGGGCGTGGTGGAAGGCCTGTCATGAAGTCGATGCGGATGTCGGCCATGGTTCCGTCGGAACAGGTAGGGGTTGGAGGAGACGGGGTAGCCTCGTACGACAAATGTTTTGTCTCGGATAGGTGTCGCACGATTTGCAGAAGCTTGACACTTCGGTCTACATATTGTCCCACCGATAATGGGACGCTTCTTGAGAGTATTGTCCTCACCGAAGAGCCCACCTGGAAATAGGTTGTGGAATTTCTCAAATAGAATGATTTGAAGCTCCTTTTTTGGTGGCACACTGACTTGGCGAGTGAGTTATCATCGCCAGTAAGGGTCGTTGAACCAGGACTTGGTTTTGCCGTACCCACCAAAACTCCTTGTAACCTTTTGCGAACAGTCTTGAGGGGTACTGGCCTCATTCGATGAGTAACGTACTGATCTTGTCCATCAAATATGGTCGCTGACTCAGAGCATCCACCGGATTAGGTTTTCAAGTCGGTACTTGATGTCATAGTCAAAGTTGGACTTGATGAACTCCATCCATCGAGTTTGTCAATGGTTCAGATTTGGTTGAGTCTTCAGATACTTCAACGCATGATGGTCGGCGCTGAAAATGAATCATCGGCGTTCCAGGTAGCAATGCCATGTCTTGAATGGGTGCGTGACTGCAAGCATGTCCTTCTCATGCATCACGTAGTTGAGTCCCGACCTACGCAGGTTTTGCTAAATATACGCGACTGGTTGTTCTCTAGCACAGTTGTCTTGGAGAATGGCTCCAATGACTCGATCGGACGCATAAGTGGCCATGATGTAGTCCACCGTTGGATCCACCACTTGTAAGGCTGGCACCAAGGTCAGAGAATTTATCAAAGAGTCGAACGAATCTTGTTTGTTGTCCCCCCAATTGCACCTGGTGGTTTTTCTAGTGAGATCGGAAGGAGAAATTGACACTTGACTACATTCCTTTACGAATTGACCGTAATTGCTGCAAAAGCGCAAAAATACTTGGACATCCGAAACAGTTGTGGGCTTTGGCCAATCAGCGAGTGCCTCCCCCTGCTTCGGGTTCATGGTGATTCATCCGTCATCGATGATGTGGCCCAGAAACTTGATTGAACGACGACCGAAGTCGTACTTTGAGACTTTTTTAAAATAATTCCTCTTTATAAAACTTCAAGAACTTTTTGAAGATGTCCATTGTGCTCCTCCAGAGTGCAGCTGTACACTAGGATGTATTCAATATACATGACGACGAAGTCATCGAGGTACGAGTGAAAGATATTGTTCATCGCCGCCATAAATGTTACAAGGGCATCTGTGAGTCCGAACGACATGACCGTGAACTCGAAGTACTTGTATCTGGTATGGAATGCCGTCTATTAGACACCCTTATCACGTACACAAATCTGATGATAACAGCTGTGCAGGTCAATTTTCCTAAAACTTTGTGCCCCACGGTGTTGGTCGAAGATTTTTTCTGCTCGGGGAAGAGGATACCGGTTCTTGATGGTGATGTAGTTCAATGCTTGGTAGTCCATGCACATCCGAATCCCTCCTATTTTCTTTTTAACAAAAAAAACGGATGCTACATAGGGTGATGTGGAGGGTCTGATGAGCCCTTGAACAATCATTTCGTCTAGTTGCTTCTTGAGTTCATTCAGCTCGTGATTGCTCATCCCATAGGTCCCTTTTACCGTCAATCTACTGCCCGGCTTGAGGTTTATCTAATGGTTGATGTCCTACTACGGAGGTAGCTCTAGGGGTATTTTTTCAGGGAAAACCCTTCAAATTCTTGGACGAGTGTTGCAAACTCCTCCGGTACTGCTGCGAACTTCTCAGGTGTCTAGATTCATGTGGTTGCCTCAGCAGCTATAATTTCCTCCGCTGCCCCTACTTTCACGTGGACTGGCCACGCTTGAGCTCCTTTTTTCAGGTACCTCTTGGGCACGTCTAGAGATATTGGTTGGCCTAATGTGGCTGCCTCAACTTCCTCTGTTGCTTCCACTGCTGCTTCTCCGTAACCGCCATTGCATTGTGGGTCAATCAACGAGAGTCATGTGTAATTTTTGGCCTGTGATGCTGATATAGACTGATGTCTTTCTCAAATCTACCTGCGGATTGTGTCAGTACATGGAATGTTCACAAAGGATGATGTTGTTTTTTCTCATTGGGCAATTCCTCAAGACCATTACGTCGTGTAAATCTCCAAGTTGTAGTCAGAGTGGTTCATGAAGTTGGCAAATTTGCAGTCGTCCGTGGACGGGTTTTCTTCAAACACTCCTTGTTTGGTGTGCAAACCCAGCTTGCGAACCATGTCGTTGTTGACAAAGCTGTGGGAAGCTCCTCCATCTAGTAATGCTGGTACCATTCTGTGACTCTTGCATCCCCTCGATTGTACTCGTACCAGTATCGCTGATTGGTTGTCCTTGTTCTCCTCATCAGAATTTGCGATCTCAGGAATCCTCGTCTGCGGTGGTGTGATCCTCTCAGATGGACGTGCGTTCAACGCAGATGTTTCCCACCGGATAGGCGTCTCACCGTCTACTCTTGCCCTTTGCTGTTTCTTGACTCCTCATTCTCTTTTCTACGACTCCCCCTTTTTGGTTTGTTAATTCCGTTTCCAAAAACGTGCAAGATATGCCCCGACTTTTTGCAAGTCCAGCAGAGCTGGTGATCAAGTTGATCAACGACGTTTGTTTCTATCAGAGATGTGGTTTCGGTTGAATACATCTTTCCTCTGCCACGATAAGAATTGTGGCTTGGGGATCGCCAACCATTGGATTCCTACATCTGTGCATTGTAGTTCGCACTGCCAATGCTATTGACTGATGCGATGATGTGCAAAAGTTCTTCTTGAATGCCAAAAATGGTGATTGCATAGTGAATGTCCTTCTTGAGGCCGTTGTAATAGGAACATAGTTCATCGTTGGCGAGGTCAATGCCGGTGCCGATTTAGCAAAAGCGTGAAGTGTACTTTGCCTCGATTGACTACTGACACTAACGTTGGTTTCTATACCGTGCATGAAAAATCTTGTTCAGGTTTGAAGCATACGAAAGAGAAGCGCGCACGAAGTCACTCCATGTTTCTGGTGGCATAAGAGAGTCGTTCCTTGTCAGATGCATGTCTATGGTCGCCGATGTGAGAGCGGTAGCATGAGCCATTGGTTTGGGTCCACTAGAATCCCACTGTCTTTGGATGGTCTTTAAATCGGATTAACAATCTAAAGCCATGCTAAGCAAAAATAAGACCGTGAGGTAAATGTTCTTCTTGTCATTGTTGCCACATGTAGCAGTGAAGTACACCTCAAAAATCCTAAGCCACATCCTGACAGCTAGTTCCTTGATGTTCACAGAATCAAACGGCCTGGAATATGCCGGTCAAATCTGGGGTTCACTGAAGAATTTTGCATTTCTCTCCGTGAAAACTGCTTCGTGTGCACGAGACAACCATAGTCCCTCCATCTCCATGTTGAGTTGTTGGACTTGATGGGCGTTGAGGCTATCGAGTTCCGACAGCTTTTGATACAGGTCTTCATTGATTCGGGCTTGTCGGCCAGTGCCTCCCATCGTGCCAGTTGTCATCCAGATGGACAATGGCAAAGTCGAAGGATTTGCTGAGCCCAAGGGGTCTTTCACCGGGTTGGCCGCCGGGTTTGTCAGTTTTGTGCCATTCGTGCTTGCCTGGAATGTGTGGATGTTTGTGTGATGCTGATCCTCCATCTCCTGAGTACTTGCCTGGGACTGCTGCTTGTTGCCGGTTGCCCTTGCTCCCTTCACCATTGTTGCCGTGAAGTCTGTGATCTTATGAACGGTGGAGATGTGTTGAGGACTCATGCATGGATTTTGCCAGATAGATAATGCGTTGATTGCCTGACCAACAGTGCATTTTTACACCAAGTGTTACGTTGAGCTGAACGAAGGTGGTGTTGTATTTGTAACCTCTCACATGCCCGAGGCGGCATCGGGAGGCGTCGACAAGCTGCCATAGGGGAAAATCCTTGCATTTTACTCTAGCTTCCTAGAGAGTCCTCCAAATCCATATTGTATTCAAATGCCTAAAATTTGACAAGTCAGTGATCCCGGTGGAAGTTATTTCACCAGAATCGGACAAAGAACAAGGGAGATATGGGATTCCAAAGTTGGGGCATGCGTGGCGGCTCAGGGATTCGGCCGCGATTCGACTGCTGATGAAAAATCCACCGGAACGAGTGACAAATGTACATCTGGTGATTTAGTCTCGGAGCGCTGCTGAGGTGTCCAGTGGATAATATTGATTGGAACCAGAAGTGCAGGTTCTTACTGAGGGACAGCCAAAATCCTGGCTCGGAGTCCGAAACTCATTAATGTAGTTTGTTACTTGGGGATTTGGTCAAAATTCCAACTGTAGATCGGCAGACAGGTTTCAAACCACATCAGTCCCCATCACCAAAATCGATGATTATCTCATCAAAATGCATCCCAAAAGCACAGGGGGTACTGCCATTAGGGACATCTGCACCTCTGGAAAGTCATTTTGATGGGTCCTTCATGTGCGAGGGTGCTTCAGCGGATGGGCACCACACGCGCTGCTAACGACTGGAATGGTGTGCCGTGCTTTGGCTGATGTACCAGGAGCTAAGGTTTCTCAAATCACACGTGGTTTGGTGCGTTGCAAAGTTTGAGAGTAGCCCTACAACTTGTCAATGTTCAAAAACAAATCCAAAATACCGTTATTTCCTTTGCAAAAGTGACTTTCTCAAAAAGTTTCCAACTCTGAGAAGCATAGCGTGAGGCGACCAGAAAGCTCATGCTTAGACTCAGAACCCGCACAAAAACAAAGCTGTGAGGATAGTGAAGTCCCATCGGGATACATTGGAACGGCCACCAGTTGGCCGCGGTTTTATGAAAAATGGTTGTGGGCCCACAGCTTTGACCGATCTTCACAACGCTCATGACTTTTATGGTGGACAGGATTGTTGTCATGGACAACGTCACCGTCAAACTCTGAGTGGAAGGCTATGCAAATGGTGCAGAAAGAGACCTAGCCCATACAGAAGTATGCAGGTGGCCTAGGATTTGGGCTACGGAGGTCGCAGTTTGAGCTCCACCTTGCGCATAAGGGGCTGTTGTAGGTTGTTAAGGGAACGCAGGCCCTCAACGAAGTAACAGTGACAAGGACAAGGAAAATTAGTCCTTTTCAAAGAATAACACGTAGGTTCTCATGCTCCTGGTGTTTGGGAAAACCGGGTCACAGTGGGGCTACTTTCAGGGCTGCACGTTGGTAGTGGAGGCTTAGTAACTACTCTGCGCCATTCATTAATCCAAGTCACTTGGAAAAACAATCTTCCCAATGAAGGAACTCCTCATGTTGAGAATCAAGGAGGGAGATGATGCTATCTCTGCTATGCAGAAAATCAAGTCGCTTGTCTCATAATGCAACGATGTGGGATGGAAGATCGACACGCAGCTACAAGCGATGGCCTTGCTCATTACCCTACCTCACAGTTGGAGCCCACTCATCACTGTCTTAGGAGGATGGACACAAGACAAACGTACCTATGGCGCGGGCATAGATTACATCCGCAACGAGGCATAGCAAAGGAGATGTGAGGAGTCCTTATCTTCCTCATCGGCCCTTGTCACCAAAATGCATTTCGGCAGAAGCGGGGACAAGGGAGGTGGCGGACATGGTGGCGGCAAGAAGGGTGCCAACAACTGCATCAAGGAGGGCAATTGGGCCTGTGAGTGAAATGAGGAGACAAAGGCCGGCGGCAAGGACGCTAAAGGCAAGAAGCTGCTTCTAAATGACACTCAGAACCACTACCAAAAGAAGGCTAACCGGTGATGCCTTGACTCCAAAGCGGAGGAGCATACCCAGGTCAAGAAGGTCGGGTCCATCAACTACATCAAGTCCAACAAGTCCATGGTGGTCGTGAACAACAAGGTCAAACCGGTGGCTCGCCAAGGAGATGTGGACATGGAGGTGGTGATTGGTGGGAAACGGGTGCAATGCATCATGAAGGACGTGCAACACGTACCTAGCTTGGACACTTACAATGTCAGCCACTTGACGGAAAAGGGGTACGAGGTGCTCTTTAGGAAAAATGGCACAGTCATGTGCAAGGACGGTGGCAGGGAGACTGTGCTAGATGTTATGCGTAAGGGAGGCCTATACATCGTGGAGAAAAAGGTGATCCACCCGGTGACAGATTCAACAGACTTGCATGAGTGCATTGTCAACGTGGACAAAGGAGGGGGAGCTAATCTAGAGCTTTAGCACCGATAACTGGGGCCTCACCCACAGTTGTGAAGGAGATGGTGAAGCACAAACTGGTATGTGGCCTCTTCATCCACGGTGTTAAAGAGGTGACACATCTGTCACCTCTTTAACACCGTGGATGCACCAACACAAAAAATGTGCAAGCCTTGCATTTTGGGCAAGGCGCGGCGCAACCATTCAGCGAGAACATGAATTGCGCCTCGGACCTGCTGGAGGTCGTCCACAACAATGTGTGTGGACCATTCAAGATGATGTCAAAGGGCGGCGTGGGTTCCTATAATAGAAAACTCTATATGTACTTCATGAAGTGAAAAGTCGAGGTCCTAGACCGGCTGAAGGAGTTTGTAACCACTATGGCGAGATAGACTGACAGGAAGGTCAGAGCGCTATGCAACAATAACGACAGAGAATATGTGGGCTGTAGTGGGTGGCTGAAGTAGTAGAGAGTAAAATGGGATCAAACAACTCCACATTTGCCCCAGTCTAATGGCTTGGCGGAACGGGCGAACCAGACGACGTTGAACATGGTGCCGACTACGTCGGTGGATTCAGAATTGCCATAAAGCTTATGGGCAGAAGATGTGCGTACGGTGAGCTACACCACCAACCTCACCCCTACAGTGGTGCTGAAGGGAAACATTGACAAGAAGACACCACAGGAGGTTTGGTGTAGGCGTAAGCCAAGTGGGGCACATGTGAAAGTGTTTGCGTGCAAGGCACACGCAATGGTGCAAGCTGCGCAGTGGCGCAACAGCAAGCTGGTGCCGCGGGCAAAGTCGTATCTCTTCCTTGGCTATGAGAGTGCACATAAAGCATAAGGGCTCTACGACATGTGCAAGGAGGAGGTCATATGCTGCCGAGACGTCGAGGTTGACAAGCAGTAAAGCTATATCAATAGCAACGACGTTGGCGTGGTGGAATCTCCAAGGACGGAGGAGTGGTTCCAGCTCCTTGACTATGCGAAGGAGCCAGGGAACGCCAAAGTTGAAGATGCGACATCAAAGCGTGATAATGTACCATCAATGGCAGCTGAAGTGAAGGACTCCGATGACGATCAAGCTGATGAGGAGAGCCACTAGACGGATCTGGTGGATGAGGCAGCAAAGGTACCAAGGTGCACACTCCCAGCAGAGTATGCATTGGACGTCGGGAGAGATTCTTAGGGAGCTATTCCGTTGATGATTCAGCAGAGTAAGAAGAATCAGAGGGATCATATCAAATTGCCATTAAAACTGACGCGCTGCAATGGGAGGCGACAAAAAGCGAGGAAGCACTTGGACGTAAGCACCAGTCGATGGATTGGCATGACGCGGTGCATGAAAACTACATCAATTGAGCCGACACCTGTGCATGAGGTGCTTGCATACCCTGAAGGGGATTAATGAGACGCAGTCATCAAATCAGAGCTCGCGTCCATCACGGAACATGACACGTGGGAGCTAGTTGAGTAGCCAAAAGATGCAAAGGCCATTGGCTGAAAGTGGGTCTTGAAGACCAAGTTCACAAAGGAAGGTGTGGTTGAAAAAGACAAGGTGCGGCTAGTGGAAAAGGAATATGCACAGCGTAAGGATGAGCACTATAATGAGACGTTCGCTCCCGTTGCCAATTTCACAAGCATCCGGATGATCCTTGCGGTGGCAGCCGCGAAGGACATGGAGTTCCACTAAATGGACGTAAAGACGACCTTCCTCAATGGCATCATAGACAAAGATATCTACATGAAGGAGCCGGAGGAGGTGGAGGCACCGGAGGGCAAGGTGTGCAAGCTAGGAGGTCCTTGTATGGGCTAAAATAGTCACCCTGATGATGGTACCCATAGATGGACAGCTTCACGGCACAACTCGGCTTCAAGCTCTGTGAGTCAGATCACAATGTGTTTGAGTGGCATGACAAGTGGCTCCATCAGATCATCACACTGTATGTGGATGACCTGTATTTGTGCTCGCCGGACCTGCCGAGCCTACAACGGCTAAAAGAGTAGCTGCGTAGTGGATTCTGCATGTCGGACATAGGGGGCTGGTTTTTGTTGTTGTTGTTGGCTGGAACATGGGGGAGCTGGTGTACTACCTCGGGGTGAGCATCACGTGGAACAGGAGGGCGTGCATGCTTGAGCTGGGGCAGGCCAAATATGCGACCGAGGTGTTGAAGCGGTACGACGTGGAGGATTGCAAACCAGTTGTCAGTCCGGTCTCCACGACCTGTTAATTGAGTGCAGCAATGGCATCACAAACGAAAGAAGAGCGGGAGGATATGGCACGTGTGCCCTAACAATCGGTGGTGGACAGCCTCATGTACGTCATGGTGGCGACTCAACCAGACTTGGCTTACGCTGTAGTCCAAGCGAGCAGGTCTGTGGCCGATTCAGGGCCACGACATTTGAAGGCGGTCAAGCTCATACTCCGCTACCTACAGGCGACGCGACACGCGTGATTGAGGTTTGACGGAAAAGGACTGTCTGACCCTTTTTGTCTTGTCTGCTACATAGATGTAGACTACGCTGGTGATGTGGAAGAGAAAAAGTCCACATCTGGCTATGTGTTCTTCCTCACTGGTGTAGTAGTCTCATTGTCCCGTAGAAGGTAGGACCGCGTTGCCACCTCCACAGTAGAGTCGGAGTACATCACAACGGCCGAAGCAGTCAAGGAGGCGATCTGGCTTTGTAAGTTGGGCATGCCGCAGCAAGAGCCCACAGTGGTGCAAGAGAAAACCAACGCTATTTTGCTGACCGGCAACTCGACACTGCATAGGAGGAAAAATCATAACAACGTGTGTTACCATTACACACGTGACATGGTGGAGAAGGGACAAGTGGTACTGCAGCACGCGCCACATGGATCGGCACATGATGAGCGTGGCCGGACTTGGAATGACCAGCTATGAAAGGCTGGATGGTGCAGCGAAAGATGCGTAAGGGAAAGCAAGAGCAGCGGGCACGGAAGATGGAAGGGGGACAAAATGGTTGCGGCTCGTGTTTGGAGGAGCGTGTCACCACCCCCTTGAGTTGGTCAGCTACTCCGATGCCAACGGGGCTGGTGATGTGGATGGCAGAAAATCAATGTTGGGGTATGTTTTCGTGCTTGATGGTGGAGCAGTTTCATGGGCAAGCAGGAAGCAAGACTGCGTGGTACTGTCCAGCACCAAAGCAGAGTACATCACGTTTCCAAAAGCCGCAAAGGAGGTGGTGTGGCTGCCGCGGCTGCTGAAGGAGATTGGGCTGCCGCAGAGAAAGTCGACCCTGCTCAATGTTGACAATATGAGCACCGTCAGTCTATTCTAAAACCTGGTCCTGTAGAGGAGGGCCAAGCACGTTGAGATTCTTCATCACTATGTGTGATTGGTGGCAAAGAGGGATGCAGCTATTGTGCATTGTGGCACAAAGCACATGATTAGAGATTAAGGTGCAGCCGAAGGACAGGTGAAACGTGAGCTACATGGAGCTTGGTCTGCACTGTGAGGCCTAAAACACCGCAGGTTGTAAGGACAGGGTGTCAAGGCTGTGGTGCAAGGTG
Source organism: Penium margaritaceum (assembly GCA_023375785.1). Lineage (NCBI taxonomy): Eukaryota > Viridiplantae > Streptophyta > Zygnematophyceae > Desmidiales > Peniaceae > Penium > Penium margaritaceum. The sequence goes on from SZWC01016186.1 coordinate 31,663, forward strand.
GATACTGTTGACATTGCGTGCACCTTACCCTGAGTGCCATTGATTGTATTCCCTGGTTTGACCAATAGAGAGTGGTTGAACACCTGATCTGATTTAAGATTTGGAATCTTGCATGGATTTCTCCACGCAGGATTGAGCTTTGAATCAGTTGAATTGAGTCAGTATTCTGAAAGTTATCCTAGCCCGAAGTTTGGGCTGATGATGGATGAAATCTTGTGTCGGTCAAGGGTGACGGAATACTTCACCATTGGTGATCCTTTTTCAGATCCAACAGGCTCCAAATGCACCAGGACCACAAAGGAGGTAACCAGGGAGACCTCCTTGGCTAGGATGAACTCCTCCTTTACTTCTGGGCCAGGCAAGGGCCCTTCGACAGGTCACCGTCGAAGCACCTCCCCTAGCCTAGCGAGAAAGGCATGGCGGACGGCTCCACCAAGGGTTATTTCGATGGCCATAGCAAGGGATCTACTGCTCCAAATGGGGGATGCTTGGATGCGCTGGAAAGTTTAAATCACATGCTATGAGGATTTGATAGAATTCCACTATTCTACACAACAAAATGTTGTTTCGGTTCAGTTCTCCTGAACACGACGGGTTTCTGTCCACTCCTATTCTGCGATCCTTATGCTCCACACCCTTCACCATTGGTGTCCATTGGCTTTCCCAAACATTAGTACCATGTAGCACTAAGGGCTAGGCATCCTTGAGGGTGCCTCCACACCCTCTAGTGCCAACGGATGATTCTGGTTCAGGGGGAGTGTTGGAAATAAGTGAGAATCAACCTCATCCTTAATCCTTTGGACCAATCAAATCTTTGAGCAATTGTGCAAGTCTAGCTCCAACCATCTTGAAAAACGGCTCTTTGGTCACCGGAACGTTCGACCAACAGTCAAGTTATCCCCTAATAACGTATCATGTGTCACCCACGTCCGACTTGAGGGAAAAAAACCATTGCTCTTGTTTTTATCTTGTACTAGTATATACTGAGGATGTTCATTCCCTCAAAGTTTATCCCAAACAGTTCTATTCATCCTATTCACCTGTGATTCCGCAGTCCTTGCCGTCATGTCTTTGGTCTGGAATTACTCTCTCACTCATTCCTTACCATCCAATCTTAGCTCTCGTGTCCCCTCGTTCCATCACTCTTGCTCCTCCACTCAGCTTAACCTAATGCATCGACGAAGCCTCCAGTGCCTCAACACCTTCTCTATGTACCTCCATCTACTCCTCCCTTCAACGCTCTATCTCAAAGTTTTGCTGTCGTAATATCCTATTTCCGCCTAACTGTTTTTTCTCTCATTCTTGTTTCTTCACTTTTGATAAGTCCCTGTGGTTCCAAAATATTCATTGCTTCCGCTTGCTTTTACCACCACTCGTGCTGTGTGTCTACTTCATCGGACAGTCTTGGCATGAACAAGGTGGTCAGGCAGATTCCATGCCATATCTGTGACCCCTTGTTTCATCCATACATACATTTCCATCCTAGTAACCTCCACATCTATGTACAAAACTCCTTAAGGCATGTCTGTGTCCTCTTCCTACACGAACGTCACAACCTCATCTTCCTGCTGGAGCCTAACTTTGTCTTGAAACCAAGCGGTTCTGAGACTACAGAAGAGAATGCTGTGTCAAATAGTGCAACAAGGAAGGAAAACAAGAGAGAATGGAACCTGAAGTGGCAGAAGAGGTACACCCTTTGCAAATTGTCGGATCTTGGGGGGATGACAGAAAGAAAAGGTCCCTCCCCAACCTCTTGATAATCCTGGTCCCCCATAAGGTTTTTCTTGTCAGAGAAAGCCACCTTTGTACCGGTTCACTTGTGAATGACCATTGTACCAAAGCAAAGCCTCCCATAATAAGTATGATAATGCCCAAGATGCGTCCGACTATCAAAGAAGCCAATATCCCACTAGTTTGTCCTTTCTTGTTTGTATATAAGGAGAATTTTCAATCCTTCCAAGTTTGATCCAGAGCAGTTCTTCTCATTCTGTTTACCTTTGGTTCCGCGGTCTAGCCGCTGTTTCTCCACTCTGCCTTCCTCGCTCATCCATTTCCATCCAATCCGTCTTTGCTCTCTCTTCCTTGCATCACTTTGCTCCATCACTCTCGCTCCTGTTCCCGGCTCATCTCCGCTCACACCAATGCATCTGCTCCTCCCACCTTACGCATTTTCTCAGCGTGCCCTCTCAAGGCCGGAGGGCTTCCTAATTCTTTGTGTTTTTTTTGTTCTCTCCATTTCCGGCTTACCCCTCGCTCTTGTCTATTTACTCTTGTCACATTCTCATATACATGCACTTTCTGCTGCTTTTGTCTGCCTCTGCCATCACTCGTCTTGCGTGTCTACATCTTCTGACAAGGACTCTATGAAAATGTTCCTCACTGGAGCCTATGAACACTTGTGGAACTTTCCTAAAGGACCTCCAAAATATGACAGTGCACTACTCCAAATGTAGACCACTATATGCCAAAACATTGTAGCAACCTATCACAAGGCCACTAGAGGAACCAGAGTAGGACCACAGCTATGGTAAAACCTCCTCCGTCAGGGATGGGTTGTACATTGGAGAAGTCAAGCATCCCTTTGCGTCCCATTCTTGCAGAACCCAAGAGTCTACCCTGACTTCTTTCATATACCAGAACTAATTTCCTCCACCGATGTCAATGCCTGGCAGGACCAGCCTACAAAACTCTGCTTCCTGATGCAGTCTCTCACTTCTCCATTGTGAAAGGACTATTGGGAGAACCCTGGTGCACTGGTCCATATTTTATTTCAACAGAAACCCATTGTACACTCATTGTTTTCAATGGACAAGCCAGGCAATGACTCGGGTGAGTGCTCTATCCTACACTGCAATCACATCTAGAATGTAATCATGAGTCCTACACCAGATGTGGACAGAGATTCTTTGACACTGAAACTGAACTCACTCCACTTGTTCATGGAATTAACTGCTGGGGTGTTCAGGATCAAATATCACGTTGAATCATCTTGGCAACGGAGCCTCAGTCCTTCATTGTTGGAGACCCAAAAGCTGAGCAAAGCAGGAAATGGTATCCAACTATCGAACCTCCGGCCAGTGTCCAAGAAGCGGTTGTACAACCTGTTTTTCTTGCTGTTGTATGTATGGAAGATGATCATTCCCTCCAAAAATAGTTCACAAACAGTTTCTTCATCCTTTTTTCCTTTGGTTCCTCGGCCCTCACTACCTTGTCTCTGCTCAAAAGTTGCTCTCTCCCTCATCCTTTGCAAGCCATTCTCTCGCCACTCTCTTGTAGAATCTCTCATGGCATTATGCTCCTCCATTCTGATGCACCAGGGGTCCACTCTTGCCTCCTGCATTCTCTTGATGTGCCTTTGCCTACTTTGGAATCCAACTCTCTCCCTCACATCTGCGGCCTTCCTTCAACTCTTTCTGGATAACTCCCTCATGCTTCATTCTTTCCACTCTTGTCATTCTGCTCCTCTCCTTTGCATTCCATTGCTTCTGCCTTCTTCTGCCCATACTCATGCTGACTTGAGTTATTCATCACAGTTGTGTATCCACAATCGTTAAGGTCAATGGTTGGGGATCTTTGATGGAAATTATGGCAGCCTTCAATGAGGTGATCAGGCTCAACAAGAGCTTCCTAGGCAGGACAAACTATTTGTGAGAGGGAGCTACAGGTTGCATAAGCAGAAATCATGGAAGAAAATGTAGGATTGCATAGAACACGAATGTCTAAATGGATCCTTGAGTGAAAAAGTGCATAATCACAGCTTTCTACCAAGCCCTTACATGCCTCATCAGGCGAAGGAAGCAGTGAGATACACTGTGTCAAAGTTCACCCTTTAGCACACTCTCCTTGCCTAACGGGATGAGTGGGAGTCACATTGTCATGCATGAGAATTGTGTTTCCTATGACCTTCGTGACCAAGAATCCTAAAAAAAAACATTGATTGGAGTCTCTTCAAGGTCTTCTAGCATCCTTTTCCCCTTGAAGGCCGCTGTGTGCCATCCTGGTCAATAATTTTGGCCGGCTGTTGAATGTGCTCCGGTCATCACTTGAACCCGACCCATGATCTCCAAAACCTGGAAATCCATACCTCACTCAAACGGACTCCAAGTTAATTTCCTTTAAGTGCATTGGAACTTCTGAAACATCCTGTATGGAGCTGTAGTACGAGCTAATTTTTATCAAGCAAATTTTTGTGTCACTTCCTAGCACTTCCTCCCACTCTGCAAGACTAAAAATCACAAAATTCCGTACTGTCCCCTCAGCTGCTGAAAGAGGTGTGCTGCCAGCGACTTTGTGAGGAAGTCTGTCAACATCATCGTTGAAGGACAGAACTTGATCTGCACTACATGCTCTGCTATGAGCTGATGGATGAATTGGTACCGCAGGTCAATGTGCTTGGTGCAGGCATGAAACTCGACATTCTTGGTAAAAGCAATGACGTTCATGTTGTCATAGTAGATGGTGGTTTCTGCTGCCTGCTGCTGCCCAAGGCTTGCCATTAGCCAAAACATCCACACAAATTCCTTTGCTGCTTAATTTAGGGCAATGTACTCTGCTTTGCTGAAGGAGAGGGTGACACAGTCTTGTTTCTTGCTCCTCCAACTGATTGCATCTCCTTCGAGCAAAAACACAAACCCACTGGTTGACCTCCTCGTGTCCAGGTCACCTCCTCAGTCCGTGTCGTTTTAGCCAATGAGGATGGGGATGTTGTTGTCATTGAAGGTGAGCCAAAGGCTGCTGCTGCTGTCAAGGTAGCGCAACACGTGCTTAGCTACCTCCCAATGCGACACTCCTAGATTCACACAAAACGTGCTGAGCACTCCCACTACTTGGCTGATGTCAAGGCACATGCCGACAGCTGTATACATGAGGTTCCTAACTGCTTCTTGGTATGGTACTGCTTTCATGCGGCTACTTTCTTGTATGCCGTAGGGATTCTACGTCATGCTCAGCTTTGCTCCCACTTCCAGTGGTGCTGCGGCTTTGTGCACTCATGCCATGTTGGAGCGCTTGACGATGTTGTTCACATACATTCTCTGCAACAACTCCAAAGTCTATTGCTTCTTGTCGCACTTGACCTGAAGGCCAAGGTAGTAACGGAGGTCTCCCATGCCTTTCATGGCAAACCTAGGAGCAAGGGACTTCTTGACATCGTCCAAAAGAGACTTGGAGTCAGAGGCAATGAGCAGATCATCAACGTAGAGCAAGATGATAGCTGGGCTTGCCTCTTGCATGCGCCCACAGACTGTATGGCCAGCTTCACCACGCATAAATACAGCTACTCATCAATCTTGTGGTACCATACTCGGGATGCTTACTTGATGATGTAGATGAACTTCACAAGATTGCACACCAGATCATCCTTTCCATCCACCGCATAACCCTCCAGCTTCATGTTTCATGTATCCATTCTACTCAAGGTCACCATTCAGAAATGCACATGTCACATTCATTTTGTGCACCCCCTGGTCCATAGTAGCAGCAAGAGTAAGGATTGCTCGGATGGATGGGAACTTTGCGGCAGGTGCAAATGTTTCATTGTAATCCATACCATCATTCAGCGCATATCCCTTTGCAACCAGCCACGTTTTGTACCTGTGCACCTTACCATCCATACCACCCTTGCGCCTGAATATCCATGGGCATCCAATTTCCCGGCTGTCGCGTAGAGCTTCCTTGAGGGTCCATGTGTCATTCTACATGAGCGCACCATTCTCCTTGTCTGCTGCGGAATACCAATCTGCTGCCTCGGTGCTACGCATGGCTTCAGCAAAGGTGGCTGGTTCATCTGTGATGGTGAGAAAGAGGAGCTCAAGGTCAGAGGTCTCCGTTGTTGGTGGAGAGCTGCACAGGTTCAGCCACTCCCCGTGCTGCGTGTGCTTCTTTTCGAGCCTCTCAGGTTGCCGTAACTGTTCCCCACTGTCGTTTGCACCTTTGTTGAGGCGTGCAAATATTTGTGGCAGCTACTGTGCATTTTCTTGCTGCTCCGCCTTGTCAGATTTGCTATTGGATCCTTCTCCTTCTCAGCTCCCTCTTTTCCTTGTCTTTGCTGCTATCATTGCCATCTTTTGCACCGCCCTCTTCTCCTACAAGCTCTTCTCCCACCTCGGGTATAAGTGTTGGAGCAAGTGGAACTGCAGACATATGGCTCCAAGTCCAACCCTTCACGTCCTCTGAAAAGACTACAGCAGGGATGTAGATGATTCTGCTTGCAGCTAGGTTGTAAAGGAGGTACCTGATGCTGAAATAGCCAAGGAAGGCTGCCTTTGTCCACATAGTTTCCAGCTTGTTACGGCTACTGACAGGCATGTGCACAAATGCGCCACACCCAAAAACTTTCAGGTGCAATACTCTTGGCTTGCACCATGTCCACGCCCCCTTTGGTGTTATCAGTGGCACAACATGCACAGGGCTCCGGAGTTTTAAGTACACAACGGTGTTGAGTGCTTCCGCCCAAAATGTTGGCGGGGTCTTTGCGTCTTGGAGCATGCTTCAAACACGCTCCATGAAGGTGCCGTTTTTGCATTCCTTCATGCCGTATAATTGTTTTGTTCTTGGTGGGGTGACCTTGTTTCTAATCGCGCAACTCTTGAGGAAGTTGCGGAAGTCATTGGATGTGTACTCTCTTCCACAATTTGTATGAAGAACCTTCAAATGCCTGCCACTATTACCCTGTGCAGCTGCAATCCACACCTTGAACTCATTAGAACACTCATCCTTTCCAGCCAAAAGGACACCCACGTCTTCCTTGACTTATCATCAATGAACGTGACAAAGTACAACTTGCCGGACAAGGATTCTTATGACATGGGACCGCAAAAATCAGAGTGGATGAGTGAGAGAAGCTTAGCTGCCCCCTTCCCTTCTCCTCTAAAAGGAGAGCGGGCTTGTTTCCCTTCAATACAGCTCTCACAGGCGGGTACACCAGGCTGTTTCAACCCCCTTGAGCGCCAGGCCACGGACCACTCGCTGCATGGAGATGATTGCGCCAAAGCCAAGGTGACCGAGCCGGCAGTGCCACAAGGCAGTGCCATTTTTTCCCTCTCTTACCACCAATGTTGAGTTGGCTTCCTTCTCCAACGCCACATAGAGACGGTAAAGATCGTCCTCCTTGTCCGCTTTTTCAAGCACACGGCCTGTACAAGTAGAGATGGCGCAGCCACCATTCTAAAAGCAAAACTACATGCCTTCTTAGATAAGAGAGGAAAAGAAGAGGAGGTTAGCTGCCAGCCTCGGAACATGGAGCACCCCCTTCATATGGTGGTCCATATGATTTCCTTCAATGGAAGCACAAAACACAATCTCACCCTCCGCAAGCACCATTTGCACATGAGTGTGCCCCATATACATCTGACGACGCTCACTGGTAGTGTAGTCAAGAAGCACTTCCAACGACACGCAATGTGCCGTGTGGCTCCTGATTTGATGATCCAAAACAATGCAGTGTTGTTGGAGACATGCATGAGCCGTGTGGTGATGAGAGAAATGTCCAATCTGCTTCCGCCCTCATCTCCCGTGTGACGCTCCTTCTCAAACAGGAGGGTCTCCTCCGCATCATTGATAGAGAGCTTGTCACCACACTGGTCCAGGACAATAATGAGAGGAGTATAGCTGCTAGGAAGGCTAGAGAGGATGGTTAGCATGAGTACACGCTCCATGACAGGATCTTCAAGTGCAGCAAGCTGGGTCGTATAAAAAATTCACCATGCTGATGTAGTCAATCATGGATCCGGACCCATTGACCTTCATTGTCAGTCATTTGAGTTGGCATGATGCAACAGGTTTGGGTGCATTGGAAGTATTTGGGGTTCTGCCTAGATTTTGGAGCTTCAATCAACGAGCTCTGCTTCTCCTTCTCTTCACAAATGGTTGTATACCATTGCTGATGAAAGAAGGATGAGTATGTGCTTGTTGATATTTCTTAGTACTATTAGCTTAAAACGTATTTCTTTGTTAATCCGAGTGTTTGCCTCACTCCTCCCACCGTGCCTCCAAGTGGCAGTCCAGCAAGTGGTGGCAGCGGTGAGGGGTTTGTTGACCCATTGGACCTGCCACTTGAGTGGTTGACAGAGTTGATCCTCCAGAGGCACTGCTTCATAATTCTGTAATTGTAGGGGACTTCTTCGGTCACCAGCTTTTCTTTCTAATTTTCATCTTCATCATCATGTGGTCATCAAAATTCTAGAAAGTGGAGATAATCTGAAGACTTGTGTGAGGTGTTTGTGCATGAGTAAGTTGTAGGTTGTTTCTCTAGTGCAACCACACTCTGATATCAAGTGTTGCAGAGGTGAGAACTCTAGTGTTGACATGTAGAAGACTGTAAAGAAAAAATGTTAAAAAATTTGGCCGGGAATGGAGATTCTAGCTAGATCCTAACCTCATTGATAATCCAAGCTCTCACTAACATTCATCTTTAATGCAAGACCACTTTGGTAAATGATCAGCCAATGGCTGTATCCAAAATAACTCAAACAACCTCCAATAAGTAACACGGTATATCTTATAGCCACAGGGCTCTTGTTGTTTCTCCTCTTATATGGCCCATAGCCCACATGGCTGTCATATCATCAGCTGCTACGATTACAAAAGCCAAAGTAAGGTAAGTTGTGGCTGCTGCCCATTTGTTGCTGTAGCGACTATGGTTGCTCTACCTGCTGTAGCCACTACCATTGCCATAACAATGGTATTTATGATGGGTGGACATACCGCCAACGATTTTGTAGTAGAGGGTAGTTTTGCTGGTTTTGTCTAGGCTCAGTGAGGCGAGGACGACTTGTGACTATGTGGACTAACCAGAGGTAGGAGATCTTGTGGCAATGTCCTCTAGTAGAGCTGAAGGAAAGAAATAAAACCATCAAACCAGTTGGTTTGGTGATTATGTTTCTCATTGGATATGGCACCACAAGATAACACTTGTACATAAAATACTAAGAGGCGCTTAAAGCAGTGCATGAGATAATAACATGTTGTTTTAAGAGCTAAAGGAGGTACAAAAAAATGTATTCAAGAAAATGAATAGTGGGGAGTTAGAAATGGTAACACCCTCCCCCTCCAAGCTGGTGATGACACCAACAAGGGCATGTATATGTGCTAGCCAGATAGTTGGGAGGGGGGGGTCAACCGAACCCCTCCCAGGAAATGAAATAGCAAAAAAAAGAAGACAGGTGTTTAAAAAAGTACCAGAAGGTGACATAGCTCACATGGCACTGCTTGTTTGGGTGTCCTGTTGAAAAATAAAAAAAGACCGCACATGCTACATGGATCAAGTACGATCAATCCTCATTAAGACCATAAAAATAACAACAGTAATGATACATTTTCTATCCTAAGCTGTGGATCAGTTCCCAATGACTAAAATTCCATTTTGTTTGTGATGCTATCCACCACATGCTGCATGAGCCATCAAGTATGATGTGTCACCCAATTTTAATTCTGTTAATTTCTTGAAATGTACCTCTGATCTTATGAGAACAAATTCCTATTGCAGTGCAATAGGAATTTCAGTATCATTGTTTTAGCACACCGCAATAGGAATTTGTTCAGAGAGCCCTCCTGCAAGAGAGCCCTCCTGCATCTACATTGCATGATATGGAATTTCAGTCCAGTCGCGAAACAGATGAGCAACCACTCAAGCTGATTCTTCTGAACAAGGCATCTTAGCTTATGGAACTACTTCAAGGTAGAAATACAGACTGAGATCTAGCTACTTACAAGGTCCTAAGGTCATCTGTGACCTACATGTGTATGGGTAGAGAGAGAGAGAGAGAGAGAGAGAGAGAGAGAGAGAGAGAGAGAGAGAGAGAGAGAGAGAGAGAGAGAGAGAGAGAGAGAGAGAGAGAGAGAGAGAGAGAGAGAGAGAGAGAGAGA
>SZWC01016186.1:41795-63049 GCA_023375785.1 Penium margaritaceum
AGAGAGAGAGAGAGAGAGAGAGAGAGTTGCAGGACCACACATCATTGCAACATACCCATCGATGGGAGTCGTTTCTAATGTCTGTTTCATCATGCGACATTCGACATGAGAAGCTCCGAGATCCTCTGAAGATTTGCACAGAAAGGCTTGTGTCATAGCACCCATGTGAGAGGAAACCTACATTTCTTACTTGTCTTTGGTTTACAAAGCAAACCCCATTTTAATCTGCTCCACATCCACTTTTCTCCACCTATTTCTCTCTCCTGTCCACACCACCTCGTCCACCTCTGGAAGCTTGACCCACCTCTCCAGTGGACTAGGTACTCAAAAGCGCTCTACATTGCAAAACATAGATGAATGGAACATAAAGGATGTTGATGCGGTGGCACGCCCCACTCGGTGGATGAGCAACATAGGTCTGTTGAGGGCAGTGGCAAATACATCTTTCGCCACACGTTGAGTCACACAATAATGACCCGGCCGAGAGCTAACATTGCTATAGTGGAGGGCTCTCTTGATCTATCTTGAAATAGGTAAAACAAAGACCATTGATTGCAAAGTAGATCGGTCATGAAGCTTGCTCGATCCAACGCAATGCTAAATGGAGTCGTCAAAGTAACCTCCAACAGAGCTTGCATTCAATGAAGCCATCCAACGTCGCACTAGACCCGGCATTTTCAATTTATCCACAGAAATCAGAGTTAATGCCAATTTGTCTGTTGAAAACAACGTAATCAATTCCGCAACAAGGAACAACCCACACTGATGCATCGGACAAAAACAAATAGGGAGTTATTGAGACCCGAACTGAACCCATCAATAACTCCTATGCAAGAATAGTCTCTGCCACAATTAACCAGTTAAATTAGCAGGATGAATAACAAGTCAACGAACAATTCTAAGCACAATAATAGTGTGGAAATTCTTAGTTTATAAAGAACAGAAAAAACAGAGTGCAACATAATTCCTTACAGTTTTTACATGGAGAAAAACATAAAAACAGAGCTCAGAAACCCTGCAAACGGAGTCATTCTCATTATTTTTTGCATGCATCCACATAAGAACCTCCTTCAAAGTTATTTTGACCTCTTATTTTCAATTTCCTCAATGTATTGTACTTGTTTGTGCATATTTCTGAGTACATCATGCATTTTATGCCTTCAACTTACTTCACCCATGCACACCTTGGATGCGACTTCACACCCTTGTTCTTCCATAATTCACTAAACTTCTGTTTTACATTCGACTCCACGTGCATGTTTCAAAATGTCGACGTTGCATCGTATGCAACATTGACATGCTACTTTTTCTCAATGTTCATGGGTTGAATATCAATATTCCCAAGACAGCAGGTGGGGGATGTTGAAGATTTGCCCCTCTGCATGCACAAGTGGGATGCCGGGAGGCGCTGACGAGCCGCCAGAGAGAGGAAATACCTCGTCATTGGATCTGGTGACTTGAAAATTGCTCAGATCTTCAAATGGAGGATTTTCTCTGAAAGTTGACGAGTCTGTGAATCCGGTGGAACGTGTTTCACCAGAATCGGAATAGAAACAAGGGAGATATGGGCTTCCGAGGTTGGGGTGTGTACGGCGGCTCTGGGAGCTGGTCTGGGTTCGACTGCCGGTGAATAATTGACCGGAACAAGTAACAAAATGCCATCGGGGATTTTGCTCCGGAAGGACTGCCAAGGCATCCGGTGGATGATCCGCCGGATTTCAGGAGTGCAGTTTTGTTACTGACGGACTTAGCCAAAATCCTGGCTCGGAGTCTGAAACTCAGTAATATAGTTTGTTACTTGGGGACTTCGTAAAAATTCCGACTGCAGGTCCGAAAACATGTTTCGAACCACATCAACCCCCAGCACCAAACACAATAATAAACTCATTGAAACAGACCCCAAAGGTGCGAGGGGCACCGCCACTACATGTAGGGACATCTGCACCTCTAGAATGGCGTTTTGATGGGTCCTTGATGTGTGAGGGTGCCTCGGCGGACGATGTGGTGCGCGTTGCCGACTGAGCGGCTGGCTTGGGGTGCTGCACTTTGGTTGAAGTAGCGGGAGCTACGGTGATCCGAATCGCATGCGTTGGAGAGCTCATGACTAGCCCTACGATTGTTGATATTGTGTTCATGTTCTAAAACTAATGCAGTATCACGTTCTTCCCTTCCCAATCGTGACTGTCTCGCAACTGTCTTCCACTTCCAAAAAAATAGCGTGAGGCGACCAGAAAGCTCACGCTTAGACTCAGAACCACCCGCACGAAACAAGCCATGAGCATAGAAGACCCGTCAGGCCACATTTGGAACTGCACCCCCGTTTCTGACAAAGGATTATGGGCCCACAGCCCTGACCGGTCTACAAATCGCTCACGGCTTTCGCGGCGGACGGAATCGTTGTTGGGGACAACGCCACTGTCAAGCTCTGTGGTCTCGGAGTTGAAGACTACGCGAATGAAACAAATGGAGACACAGCCCATCCAGAAGTACGCAGATGGCCCTCGCTACGGAGGTGGCACTTCGAGCTGCACCTCGCACAGAAGGGGCTACTATAGGTCATGCAGGGAACGAAAGGCCTCGAGGAAGTGACATCGAGGGAAGTGAAGAAGGAGGCCTTCACAAAGAAGAACAGAGGCACTCATGGTGCTAGTATCTGGGACGGCCGAGTCTCAGAGGGGCTACTTCCAGGGTTGCAAGCTAGCAGCCAAAGCTTGGCAAAAACTCTGTGCCATCCATCAATCTAAGTCGCTGGCGAACAAAATCTTTGCAATGAAGTGACTCCTAACGGTGAGAATAGAGGAGGGAGATGATGTGATCACCGCCATGTAGCAGGTCGATTCATTTGCCTCACAGTGCAATGACGTGGTATGGAAGATCAACACGTAGCTGCAGGCGATGGCCCTCCTCATGGCCCTTCCAGACAGTTGGAGCACTCTCATTATGGTCTTGGGAGGATGGTCAAAGGACAAGCTCACCAATGGCTTGGCCGCACAGTACATCTGCAACGAGGCGCAATGATGGAGTTGTAGGGAGTCCTCGTCATCCTTATCGGCCCTCGTCACCAAAACGCGTGGTGGCGGAAGCGAGGCCAAGGGAGGTGGCGGACATAGCGACGGCAAGAAGGGCGCCAAGAAGGGTGCGTGCCGTAACTACAGCAAGGAGGGCCACTGGGCCCGTGAGTGTACCGAGGAGGCAAAGGCTGGCGGCAAGGATGCCAAGGGCAAGAAGGCGCTCCTTAACAGCACTTAAAACCATTACCCCAAGAAGGCCAACCGACGATGCCTTGACTCCGGAGCAGAGGAGCATACCCACGTCGAGAACATTGGGTTCATCAACTACACCAAGTCCAGCAAATCCATGGTGGTCGCGAACGACAAGGTCGAGCTGGCGGCTGGCCAAGGAGACGTGGATGTGGAGGTGGTGGTTGGTGGAAAGTGGGTGTCAGCAAGGACGTGCAGCACGCACTCGGCTTGGCTGACATTCTAAGTGTCAGCTGCCTGACTGACAAAGGGTACGAGGTAATCTTCAGGAGAAGAGGGGCAGTCATGCGGAAGGATGGTGGCAGCAAGCCCGTGCAAGAGGCTAAGCACAAGGGAGGCCTCTACATTGTGGAGACCAAGGTGATCCTCGCGGCGACAGACTCAGCAGACTTGCAAGAACTCACCATCAACCTGGCCAAAGCCAAAGGAGGGGGAGCTGATCTGGAGCCTTGGCACCGACGACTGGGGTATTCCTCACTCACAGTTGTGAAGGAGATGGCGAAGCGGAAGCTGGTATGCGGCCTTGTCATTGATGGTGCGGAAAGGGCTACAAATGCAGTACAGCACAAAAAGTGCGAACCCTGTATTTTTGGAAAGGCACGGCGCAAACCGTTCAACGAGAACGTGAATCACGCCTCGGACCTGGTGGAGGTTGTGCACAGCGACGTGTGCGGACCATTCAAGATGGCGTCAAGGAGTGGCACGCGTGTTTTGTCACCTTCATAGATGACCACAGCAGAAAGCTTTACGTATACTTCATGAATCGGAAAGGCAAGGTCCTGGACCGACTGAAGGAGAATGTCGCCGCGGTGGAGAGGCAGACTGGCCGGAAGGTCAGAGTGCTATGCAGCGACAACGGCGGAGAGTACGTGGGCTGTAGCGGGTGGATGAAGCAGCAGGGAACAAAATGGAAACAAACTATGCTGTATTCTCCTTAGTCAAATGCCATGGCGGAGCAGGCAAACTAAATGCTGCTGAACATGGTATGGACCATGTTGGTGGATGCGGAATTGCCGCGAAGCTCTTGGGCAGAAGCTGTGTGTATGGTGAGCTACACCATCAACCTCACTCCTACAGCATTGCTGAAGGGGAAGAGCGGCTGGAAGATGCCACAGGAGGTTTGGAGTGGGCGCAAGCCAAGTGTGGCATACATAAAAGTGTTTGGGTACAAGGCGCACGCTTTGGTGCATTCTGCACAGAGGCACGACAGCAAGCTGAAGCCGCAGGCAAAGTCATATATCTTCATTGGCTATGAGAGTGCGCATAATGTCAATGCGCCGGATAGCAACGGTCTAGAAAACGGGTCCCAACATGGGAGGCCGCCAATCGCTCTTGGTATTGCAACCAAGATAACATATCACCCTCGAACGAGGGATCCACACTTTAGGTTCGTTTGGTTTGCAACCTCACGAAGTCCGCATGTTGGTCTTTAGTGTCTACCTTTGGTTGGACACTCTGTGAGGAGTCTCAAAGGCAAGAACTGTAAATGGATGCATGCAAGGTACAGGCTTTTATACTTGCAGAGCTTTGCTAAAGCTTCTGCTTGTAGTGGCTCCACTGGAGCCAACCTCAACCTACAATCCTACTTGGCGCGTCCTTAGATCGCCAAGTGTCATCCTCAAGCCAGGCTTTTAGTAAGCTTCATAGAAGCTTCCTGTCCAAGTTTTGGCCACAACAAAATGTGGCCGTCGCGGGGTTTGAACCCGCGATCTCTCGTTTGAGACTCCGGTGCCTATTCAACCATGCCAAAAAGGTATGGTTCCTATGATGAGCCACAGGGGANAACAGACCAAGGGGACGTACTCCACAGAGCAGTGCATGCCTTGTCTGTATGTGTAGCTAGCCAGCTAGGCAGTGGACAAGGTGCATACTATTTCAACAAATATTTCCCTTGCACCTCTGTCCATCTTGCGCTTACAGGGCTCCATCAATGTCTTGGGGCTCACCCTTCCTCTGCCGCACTCCTCATGTCGAATCCACGAATGCCTGCATAGTGCAAGTCGCTCTCCAGCGGCTTGGTCATGCAGTCAGCAAGCATGCTCTTTGTTCCGCAGTGCTGCAAGTCTACCACGTTCTTCATGACCAGGTCACGTGAGTAGTGGTAACGTATGTCGATGTGCTTCGTTCGCCGGGAGATGATCTCGTCTCAGCCATTGAGATGGCACTCATGTTGTCCACGTGTACGACCGTGGCATCCTTCTGTGGTACTGTCATTTCGCCTAGGAGGCTGCGCAGCCACTGAGTCTCTTTGCACAACTCAGACAGAGCAACATACTCTGCCTCAGCCGTGGACACAGAAACACAATCCTGCTTCCTGCTGGCCCATGAGATGGCAGCGCCATTCAAGATGCACACGTATCCAGAGGTGGATTTCCTATCGTCAAGGTTTCCTCCCTAGTCAGCATCGGTGTAGCACTTCAGGCGAAGGGGTTCCGTTCCTTCTTGGCCTCCAAGGATGAGGCCCATGTGACATGTCTTTTGCAGGTAGCACAAGATGCGCTTGACTGCCTGCCAATGTTGTGGCCCAGGGTTGGCCACGAATCTGCTCACTTGTTCCACAGCATAGCAGATGTCGGGACGAGTCCCTACCATGGCGTACATGATGCTACCCACGGCGGACTGGTAGGGGATGTCTTGCATCTCCCTTTGTTCTGCTTCGTTGCTTGGCGACATAGAGGCCTTCAGCTTCGTATCGGTCGTCATTGGGGTGCTGACAGGTTTGCAGTCTTCCATGTGGTAGCGCTTCAGTACCTCACCGATGTATTTGGTTTGGTTGAGTTCGATGGTGCTGGCTACTTGGTTGCGGTGGATGGCAATCCCGAGGTAGTACTCGAGAGGAACCATGTCCTTCATCTTGAACCTTTTGCTGAGGTCAGACTTCAACTCATCCAGCAGCTCGACCGAAGATAAGCAGATGATCAGATTATCCACGTACAGCGCAACCAGCATTAGTCCTCTCCCATCATCGCACACATACACGCTCGGATCACTCTGGCAATGCGCAAAGGAGAGACCGGTCATGAAACCGTCCATCTCTTTGTACCACATCCTTGGGGCCTGTTTCAACCTGTAGAGCGCTTTCACCAACTTGCACACCTTGCCCTCAGGAGCTTCGACTCCTTCGGGCACCTCCATCAGCACTTCCTTGTCAAGCTTCCCATAAAGGAAAGCTGTCCTGACGTCCATCTGGTGTATCTCCAGGTTCTTTGCAGCTGCAATGCCAAGGAGAGAGCGAATGGAGGCAAAGGTCACGACGGGCGCGAACGTCTCATCGTACTCGGAGCCCGGGCGTTGAGAGAACCCCTTAGCCACTACCCTTGCCTTGAACTTGTCAATGCTGCCGTCTTGCTTCTTCTTCACTCAAAGGACCCACTTGGATCCCACCACGTGGGCCTTGTCGGGTTTATCCACCAGCACCCACGTGCCGTTCTCGGCAATGGACGCGAGCTCGCTGTCCACTGCCTCCTTCCACTTGGCCGCATCTGGGCCATTCATCGCCTCCGCCACTGTGGATGGCTCTCCCTGAGCCATGCACGACCAGCTAAGGCCGGTCCAATCATCATCATACCGCAAAGGTGCTTTCTTTGGTCGCAAACTACGCCGGGGTAGTGGTGCGGCTTCTTGCTTTGGTGCTGGTGCTTCCACAGGTGGTGGTTTGTCGTCGTCGTCGTCGTCAGAAGAGTCGTCAGACTCCAAGTCAGACTCGGAAGCCCTGGACGCCTCGGAATCCGCGTCCATGTCAGATGCTGCATCATCCTCCGCAGCATCTCTCCCATTCCTTCCACCTGGTGGCAAAGCGAGCCAGTTGTCGGGCGCTTGGTCTCCGGACTCAAGCAACACTATCCACTCTCCCGCTTTGGGAGCGAGGATCGGGTCCAGCAGCTCTCCCCTTCCAAGGGTGTGTTCGTCAAACACGACGTCGCGGCTCCTCACGAGCTTGCCTGCTGCCTGGTCCCAAAGCCGATAGGCTTTGTGTGACGTGTCGTACCCAACCATGACGCACTTCCTCGAACGTGCGTCAAGCTTGCCTCCACCTTCTCCCGACTGGATCTTCACCCATGCAGTTGACCCAAACACCTTCAGATGGGATGCGTTGGGTTTCTTTCCCGACCATGCTTCCTGTGGGGTCTTCAGCTGCTTGTCCTGCTCCTTTCCACGCTTCCGCAAGGCGGTCGCTGGTGTGAGGTTCAAGAGGTAGCAGGCCGTTGTTGCTGCTTCAGCCCAAAAGCGAGGTGGGAGCTTGGCGTCGAAGAGCATGCTTCGCACCATGCCGAGCAGGGTCTGGTTCATCCTCTCGGNTGCCACTGTCTTGGTGGCACATGCGAGTCCCTCATCCAACGCCTTGGTGACTTTGGTTTGAAGCACGTAGAGGCCGTCGACTCTTGGAACTTGAAGCATGAGGTCGTCTTTGGTGTAAAAAATCTGGATGTCCTCGTTTTTGAGGGCCACCGCTTCCTTGTTGGTGAACACCATTGTCATGTTGTCGGTGATTTGTGACACGGACAACAGGTTGGCTGCAAAGGAGGGCATGTACACCACCTTTTGAAGGTTGACCGCCTTCTCCACACCATTCACGTTGAACGTGATCACCTTGTCCCCTTCGCCCATGGCTTGGACGACACCGCCGTTTGCACACTTGATGCGCATGACAGATTCGGCCATGGAGACAGATCCACCCTTCTCTTTTGATGAGTGGTGGTTGGTGCCTGAGTCAAGGGCGAATGCCCCGGGCCTAAGGATCGCGGCCCCCTTCATGGGCAGCCCCCTAGCCATCATGTTGGTGAGCTCTTTCTTCTCCTTTCCACCTTTGTTCCCGCCTTCTTTCTTGGGACTGCGGCAGTCCCTAGCCCAGTGCCCAGCCTTGCCACAGTTGTGACAGTTGCCGGGCTTCTTGGAACTCTTCCCGCCACCGTTGCCTTTCCCTCCACCGCCACCGCTTCCGCTGTTGCCTTGACTGGAGCGAGAGCTTGCACTTTGTCCACCGAAGCGAGAGGCATAGGCTGAGATGTTTGCCTCACTGCCACCGCGTCGCATGGACTCGTTGCGGACGTGTTCGGCGACAGCCTTGTACGTCAGATCTACCTCCTTCCAACCGCCAAATACGGTGATCAAGGACCCCCAGCTTTCCGGTAGTGCCATTAGAAGGATCATGGCACGCATGTTGGAGTCGAGCTTCCATTCCATTTGCTGGACCTCTTGCAGCACGTTGTCGAACAACTGCAAAAATGCGGATATCGATTCTCCTTCGCTCACCCTCATAGACATCAACCGTTGGAAGATGAAGAGTCGGTTTGCTAGGGCGTTCGATTGATGCACGCGTGAGAGCTTTGCATAGGCCTCGGCAGCCAACGTGCATCCAGTGATGTGGGAGTGTTGAGTCTCGTTGATGGACGTCACAAGAATGGCGAGAGCCATGTTGTTCTTCATCGTCCATGCTGCAAGGTCAGCCGCATGCGTCGTCACGGTCGCATCGGCGGGTGCTGTCTCGATACCTTTTAGGATGTCGAGGTAGCCACGCACGTTCATGACAATCTCAAATTGCCATTTCCACAAGGGAAAACCTGTCCCCGTGAATTTGGACATACACGCCTCAAGGCGGGCTGGAGTCGGATCCGCCATTTTTGGCGATTGCTCGTCTTCTCTGCTTCGCTGCTACTCTGCTTTGTTGAGGCCGATGAGGCTGATGAGGCTGCTGACTGTGACCGTTGTCAAAGGTGCAGTTGGTTCCGTTGCATACCCCTCCAGCCGATGATCGCCTAAGGTGATGGTGCCGTCGTGAGGGAACGGACTCGGGGTCGTACCACCTTCTAAAAAGGGGTAGAGCTTAATCCTGTTGGGGCTCGAGGGTCTTGTCCAACATGGACAGAGCTGATCCTCGTCCCCTAGTCCGCCACGTGCGCGCACCCTACCTGAAGAAGCCGATGGAGCCGATGGAGCAGATGGAGCCGTCCGATGGTCATGTCGCTGTTGTACCTGTGCGCCCTGCAAGACCACGCGCTAGTCGGTCTTGGAAGCGTGCCTTAGAACCAGAAGTGTGGGCCCATAACCCTTTGTCAATGCGTCGGATAGCAACGGTCTAGAAAACGGGTCCCGACATGGGAGGCCGCCAACCGCTCTTGGTATTGCAACCAAGATAACATATCACCCTCGAACGAGGGATCCACACTTTAGGTTAGTTTGGTTTGCAACCTCACGAAGTCCGCATGTTGGTCTTTAGTGTCTATCTTTGGTTGGACACTCTGTGAGGAGTCTCAAAGGCAAGAACTGTAAATGGATGCATGCAAGGTACAGGCATTTATACTTGCAGAGCTTTGCTAAGGCTTCTGCTTGTAGTGGCTCCACCGGAGCCAACCTCAACCTACAATCCTACTTGGCGCGTCCTTAGACCGCCAAGTGTCATCCTCAAGCCAGGCTTTTAGTAAGCTTCATAGAAGCTTCCTGTCCAAGTTTTGGCCACAACAAAATGTGGCCATCGCGGGGTTTGAACCCGCGATCTCTCGTTTGAGACTCCGGTGCCTATTCAACCATGCCAAAAAGGTATGATTCCTATGATGAGCCACAGGGGACATACCCATTATGGGCAGTGCATTCCTGGCCCATCTCAGAACAGACCAAGGGGACGTACTCCACAGAGCAGTGCATGCCTTGTCTGTATGTGTAGCTAGCCAGCTAGGCAGTGGACAAGGTGCATACTATTTCAACACATAAGGCGTAGAGGCTCTACGACACACACAAGGAGGAGGTAATCCGCAGCCGTGACGTCGATTTTGACGACCAGTAGAGCTACATCAGCAGCCACAACGTGGATGTGGTGGGCTCTCCAAAGACAGGGGAGTGGTTCTAGTTCCTTGACTATGAGAAGGAGCCGGCGGACGCCGAAGTTGAGGATGCGACATCAGAGCACAAAGGTGCACCAGCGGTGGCAGCCAATGTGGAGGACTTTGATGACGATCAAGCTGATGAGGAGATCCACCGGAAGGATCCGGCGGATGAGGCACTGAGGGTGCCAAGGCGCGCACTCCTGGCAGAGTGTGCATCGGGCATCGGTGGAAAATCCACCGGACATGCTAGTCGTTCAGGCAATGTTTTGCCCAAGGGAGGGAGATCCTTGGGGAGCCGTCCGGTCGATGATTCACCGGAGCATAATGAGTCCGAGGGATCACAGCAGAGCGACGATGCACCACCAAAACTACCGCGTCACACCGGGAGGTAGCAAAAAGCGAGAAAGCGCTTTGACGCAAGTACCAGTCGACTGATTGGCATAGCGCGGTACATACTGGCTGCATCAACGGCGTCGAATATCGTGCAAGAGGCACTTGCATGGCCCAAAGGGGATCAATGGGACGCAGCCATCAAATTTGAGCTGGCGTCTATCACCAAAGATGATACGTGGGAGCTGGTTGACAAGCCGAAAGATGCCAAGGTCATTGGCTCAATGTGGGTCTTTAAAACCAAGTTCACAAAGGAAGGAGTGGTTGAAAAATACAAGGTGCGGCTGGTGGCAAAGGGATACGTACATCGTAACGACGAGTGCTACGATGAGACGTTTGCTTCCGCTGCCAAGTTCACAAGCATCCGGGCGATCCTTGCAGTGGCGGATGTGAAGGACATGGAGCTCCATCAAATGGACGTAAAGACGGCCTTCATCAATGGCACCATAGAGAAAGAGATCTACATGGAGGTGCCAGAGGGGGTGGAGACGCCGGAGGGAAAGCTGTGCAAGTTGCGGAAGTCCTTGTATAGGCTAAAACAATTACTCAGATGCTGGTACCAACAGATGGAAAACGTTATGGCACAACTCGGCTTCAAGCGTTGTGAGGCGGATCACAGCATGTACGTGCGGCAGGACAAACAGCTCCATCAGATTGTCGCACTGTACGAGGATGACCTGATTTTCTGCTCGACGGATCTCTCGAGCCTACAATGGCTGAAAGAGTAGCCGAGTAGCAGATTCCAGATGTCGGACATGGGAGAGCTGGAAGTACTACTACCTCGGGGTGAGCATCACGCGGAACTGGAGGGTGCACACACATGAGCTCGGGCAGGTTAAACACGTGACCGAGGTGCTGAAGCGATACAGTATGGAGAACTATAAACCAGTTGGCAGTCCGATCTCCACAACCTGTGAACTGAGTACGGCAATGGCGGCGCAAACAAAAGAAGAGCGAGAGGATATGGCAGGGGTGCCCAGCCAATCGGCAGTAGGCAGCCTCATGTATGCCATGGTGGCGACTCGACCAGACCTGGCCTACATGGTGGGCCAAGTGAGCAATTACGTGGCCAATCCAGGGCCACTACATCGGCAGGCGGTCAAGCGCATCCTCCGCTACCTGCAGGTGACGCGGCATGCGCGCTTGAGATTCAACAGCAAGGGGCGGGCGGACCCGTTGCATCTGGTCTGCTTTACAGATGCAGACTACGCTGGCAATGGGGACAAGCGGGATTCCACATCTAGCTACGTGTTCTCCCTCACTGGTGCAGCGGTCTCGTGGTGCAGTAGGAAGGACTGCGTCGCCAACTCCATAGTGGAAGCAGAGTACATCACGCTCGCCGAGGCAGTCAAGGAGGTGGTGTGGCTCCGCAGGTTGCTGGGGGAGCTGGGCGTGCTGCAACAGGAGCCTACGGTGGTGCATGAAGACAACACTGGCTCAATCTCGCTGACCAATAACCTTGCGCAGCATAGGAGGACAAAGCACATCGACGTGCGTTATCATTACGCATGGGACATGGTTGAATAGGGGTAGTTGGTGCTGCAGCACTACAGCACGAACAACATGCTTGCGGATTGCTGGACCAAAGCGCAACCCATGGACCGGCACACATTGAGTGTGGCCGGGCTTGGGATGACCAGCTGTGATGTGCTGGAGGGTGCAGCAGAAGATGAGTGAGAGCAAGCAGGAGCAGCGGGTATGGCAAGTGCAGGGGGGAGAATGTTCAAGATTTACCCCTCTGCATGCCCAAGTGGGGCTTCGAGAGGCGCCGACGAGCCGCCAGAGAGAGGACATTCCTCGTCGTTGGATTTGGCAACTTGAAGATTGCTCGGATCCTAGAATGGAAGATTGTACCTGAAAGGTGACGAGTCGCTGAACACAGTGGAAGTTGTTTCACCGGAATCGGACAACAAGGGAGATATGAGCTTCCGAAGTTGGGATGTGTGCGGTGGCTCTGGGAGCTGGCCGCGGTTTGACTATCGGTGAATAATTGACCGGAACGAGTAACAAAATGCCATCTGGGGATTTTGCTCCGGAAGGACTGCCGAGGCATCCAGTAGATGATCCGCCGGATTTCAGGAGTGCAGTTTTGTTAGTAATGGACTTCGCCAAAATCCTGGCTCAGAGTCCGTAACGCAGTAATACAGTTTGATACTAGGGGACTCAGTCAAAATTTGGACTGCAGGCCCGCAAACAGGTTTCGAACCACATCAATCCCCATCACCAAACACGATGATTAACTCATCAAAGTAGACCCCAAAGGATCAAGGGGCACCGCCGCTACATGTAGGGACATCTACACCTCCGGAATGGAGGTTTGATGGGTCCTTGATGTATGAGGGTGCCTCAGCGGACGACGTAGTGCGCGCCGCCGACTGAGCGTCTGGTTTGGGGTGCTGCGCTTCAGCTGACATTGCAGGAGCTACGGTGATCAAATTGCGCACAGTTTGGTGCGTTGGAGAGCTCATGACTAGCCCTACAAATGTTCAAATCATTTCCATGCTCGAAAACTAATGCAAAATTGCGTTCTTCTCTTCGCAGTCGTGACTGCCTCACAACTGCCTTCCACTTCGAGAAACATTGCATGTGGCGACGAGAAAGCTCATGCTTAGACTCAGAACCACCCGCACAAAACAAGCCACGAGCACAGAAGACCAGTCAGGTCACATTTGGAACTGCATCCCAGAATCAGACAGGGGAGTCTCATTATTTTGAGTGCTGGATAAGATGATCTTATTCTTCCAATCGATGTGAACGTCATTCACACACTTGAATTTTCTGGGTAGTCCTTACATGTACCCTTTTGAGTGTGAAGCATTGTACCCGAGCGCTTTTTCAAATAACCCAAGTGCTTGTAACCATTTTTGAGATTATTTTACAAGAGCTTATTTATTTTGTGTGTGGATCCCAACCATTTGATCTGATCATTTACACGGAGCATCAATCCTGTATTGTTTTCAAGTTTGGAACTCATTATTATTGTTTGAATTGGTTTGAAGGAACTCCATCCATTTAGTGAAATTTAGGATATAAATCACAGCATTATGGTTGGTGCTTGTAAGACAATATGGACCTTGAATGTAATAGAGAATATTATATGCCCCTAATTAATGCTCATCCACTAAAAGTTGTGAAAACATCTTTGGATCTGCTCATTCATTGTTGTGTTTCCCTCCACATGTGTTACCACAAGCACCTCATTCATGGGGATGAAAGGGTGTGCCCTTGAGGCACACCCTTACTTAGCAAAACGCGGGTGCGTTCCAAGAAATTTCCTTTGTACATGTTAAAGTATGCATGAAGAACATCCGTGATTCTCTAGAACATATGCTTCTCTGACCAGGCCCACATGGGTGGTCTTTAGTGCATCCGTATCCAATTACACGTATTCTGTTCACTACGATGGCTATATTCATGACTGAAAATTACTTGTAATGACTTCTGGTTCACGTGCCAGGAGGAACAAACTGGCTACGCTTGGTGTGGCCATTTCATAAGCACTTTCTGTTTTCAGGTAGCTGCGTTTAAGCCAAATATATCATAATAAAGTTTGGTTTGGTCTTGATTCCCCTACATTTTCACCACATGCAAGGAGATTTTCTACCTCAAACGTTCCTTGTTGCTACATGAGCAAAGGTTTTCAGCATAAATACACATTAAATTGTACCTACTCATCAAGAAATACCTGTTTATAACCTCATATCCTAGTAATGAGCCACAAGGCCCTACATTACTTAGTGTTTCACTTCTTGTAGCTCAATGCAATTTTTTTCTGTTCATTCTGTCAACCGGCCTGAGGCAAACGGACTAGAAAACAGGGCCGACACAATAGCACCTGCCGTCCGCTCCTAGCATTTCAGCTAGGAGAAGATATCACCCTCAGGATCACGGTTCCATACTGAGCAGTTCCTAGGCAATCACTTGCTAGCAACTATGTCCACTTAACACTTGGTCACTTTTGCGCTAGGTGCTAGTCAAAGACTAACTCCTGGGGCTTAGACCAACCAGTGTCTTCTTTATACTGTTACTTAGTTGGACAACTCTGTGAGGAGCATCTAAGGCCAGATTGTGTAATTAGAATGAGGAATGAGCCTGGTACATATAGTCCTAGGTCTGGCTTCTAAGGTGTGTGGGTAGTGGCACTTTTTGGGTGGTCACTCCACACCACCTCACCAGTCCGCCAAATGGCGCATCCACTGACCGCCAAGTGGCGCACTCTCTTCATGCATGGAGAAATGTCTAAGAAACTTCCACTGTGCTAGAAGGTCAAAAAACCTCCTGCGCACATCAAGGCTCGATCGCAGGACCTGTTTTCACTAAGTCTAAAATGCTATCCATTGCGCTACACTTCTGGTGTCTCGCTTGGACTTGCACCACGAACAAGGTTTGGGGGACGTACTCCAAGGGAGCAGTGCATGCCCAACCTGTCCGTCGAGCCATAGCAGTGGTCATGGGGCATAGAAGAACAACAATCTCTCCCTTGCACCGTAGGCCACCTGTTGTGGTATTTTTCTTCGGCATGAACCTGTAGCTCTAGGTTGTGTTTGTGCATGTCAGTTTTCTTGGTCTTTAGTTCTCATCTCTTGCATCCACCATGCCGACTCCTGGAGCACCTGCAACATGCAAGTCGCTGTCTAGCGGCTTTGTCAAGAAGTCCGCAAGCATTTTCTTGGTTGCGACGTGCTCCAGTTCCACGACACCCTTGGCGATAAGGTCACGTGAGTAGTGGTACCGAATATGGATGTGCTTTGTACGCCGGGAGATCATATCGTCCTCTGCCATAGCCATGGCACTTTGGTTCTCGATGCGGATGACCGTTGCTTCCTCTTGTGGTGCCTTGATCTCATAAAGAAAACTGCGAAGCCACTGTGTTTCCTTGCACACTTCGAAGAGTGCAATGTACTTCGCCTCAGCAGTAGAATGCGAGACGCAGTCCTGCTTCCTGCTTTCCCACGAGACCGCACCACCGTTGAGAAGACAGACAAACCCTGAGGTGGACTTCCTGTCATCAATCCGTCCTCCCTAGTCCGCGTCAGTGTAGCATGTCAGCCGCAGCAAGTCTGTTCCTTCTAGACCTCCAAGCCTAAGTCCAACGTGCCGAGTCTTTTTGAGGTAGCGAAAAATCCGCTTCACGACTTGCCAATGTTCTGGCCCAGGGTTGGCCACAAACCTGCTCACCTGACCCACTGCAAAAGCAATGTCAGGTCGTGTTCCCACCATTGCATACATGAGGCTTCCGACGGCGGACTGGTATGGAATGTTTTGCATCTCCCGCCGGTCTGCCTCGTTGCTTGGTGACATGGAGGAGGAGAGCTTGCAGTCGGAGGGCATGGGGGTGCTGATGGGCTTGCAATCCTCCATGTTGTAGCGCTTCAAGATATCCATGATGTACTTGGTCTGGTTGAGCTCGATGGTGCCTGCTTTGCAGTTGCGGTGAACAACAATCCCGAGGCAGTATTCGAGAGGTCCCATGTCCTTCATCTTAAATCTGCTGGCCAGATTTTTCTTGAGGTCCATGAGGGCCTCCTGCGAGGAAGAACACATGATAAGATCATCCACGTACAACGCCACAAGTAGCAAGCCACGTTCGTCCTCCCGCACATAGACGCTAGGGTCATTTTTGCAATGTGCGAAGGAGATCTCAGCCATGAAGCTGTCCATCTCCTTGTACCAGATCCGTGGGGCCTGTTTCAGCCCGTACAACGCCTTCACCAGCTTGCACACCTTACCCTC
Source organism: Penium margaritaceum (assembly GCA_023375785.1). Lineage (NCBI taxonomy): Eukaryota > Viridiplantae > Streptophyta > Zygnematophyceae > Desmidiales > Peniaceae > Penium > Penium margaritaceum. Next base: position 58,000 of record SZWC01016186.1, read on the forward strand.
GGGTGCTTTGACACCTTCCGGTACCTCCATTAGCACCTCCTTGTCGAGCTTCCCATAAAGGAAGGCTGTCTTCACATCCATGTGGTGGATCTCAAGGTCTTTGGTGGCAGCGACAGCAAGCAGGGACCTGATGGAGGTAAACGTGACAACCAGTGCAAAGGTCTCGTCGTACTCAGACCCTGCGCGCTGTGAGAACCCTTTTGCCACGACCCTTGCCTTGTACTTGTCGATGCTATCATCTTGCTTCCGCTTCAACCTGAGCACCCACTTTGAGCCCACCACGTGAGCGTTAGCGGGTCTGTCCACCAGCACCCATGTGCCATTTTCTTCGATGGACGCGAGCTCGCTGTCCACCGCCTCCTTCCACTTGGCCGCATCGGGCCTTGCTAGCGCCTCAGCCACAGTGAGCGGCTCTCCCTGAGCCAAACAGGACCAACTCAGTCCAGTCCAGCTTCCAGTGTCAGCGTCGTACTTTGGAGTTTGTTTTCTTTGTCGTGTGCTGCGGCGTTGCATTGCTGGTGGATGTTTTCCATGCTGTTGCTCCTGTGGTGTTGGCTGCCGTGGAGTTAAATTTTCCTCTTTTGAAGAGCCACTGGCCTCCGAGCTGGTCTCAGAGGCCTCGGACGTCTCTGACTCTGTGTCGGAGCTCGCCGCTGCGTCAGCCTGCGCAGCCGCTCCCCCTGGCACACCACTCTTCTTCACGGCCTGCCGCACTGGCACCACTTGCCCTTTTTCAGGAGCTTGATCTCCTGACTCTAGCAGCACCAACCACTCTCCCTGTTTTGGAGCTTCTGTGGGATCAAGCATCTCTTCCTTGCCTGGTTTCCTCTCGTCAAAGGTTACATCCCGGCTGGTGATGAGTCTTCTTCCTGCCAGGTCCCACAAGCGATATGTCTTGTGGGCCGTCTCATAGCCCACCATAACGCACTTTCGTGCTCTTGAATCCAGCTTGCCGGCACCCTCACCCGCCTGGACCTTTGCCCATGCGGTGCAGCCGAATACTTTCAGGTGTGATGCGTCCGGCTTCTTCCCTGACCAAACCTCTTGTGGCGTTATCTGTTGCTTTCCCTTCTTCTTTCCGCGTCTGCCCAGAGCAGCCGCAGGAGTCAGGTTGACGAGATAGCATGCCGTTCTTGCCGCTTCCGCCCAGAACCGCGGTGGAAGCTTTGCATCAAAGAGCATGCTACGCACCATGCCGAGGATGGTCTGATTCATCCGTTCGGCAACACCATTGCTCTGCGGCGTGTAAGGGGTTGTGGGCTGGTGGCTGATCCCATGTTGCCTCAACCAGCCCTTGCATGCCTCGTACTCTCCACCGTTGTCGCTTCGCATCGCTTTGACTTTCTTTCCGGTCTGCCGCTCCACCATGGCGACAAACTCCTGCAACTTTTCTCTGACCTCTCCCTTTGCTTTGAGGAAGAAGATCCACACCTTGCGGCTGTGGTCNCATCCGTTCGGCAACACCATTGCTCTGCGGCGTGTAAGGCGTTGTGGGCTGGTGGCTGATCCCATGTTGCCTCAACCAGCCCTTGCATGCCTCGTACTCTCCACCGTTGTCGCTTCGCATCGCTTTGACTTTCTTTCCTGTCTGCCGCTCCACCATGGCGACAAACTCCTGCAACTTTTCTCTGACCCCTCCCTTTGTTTTGAGGAAGAAGATCCACACCTTGCGGCTGTGGTCGTCTATGAAGGTCAGAAAACACTTGCTACCACCGTTTGACGCAGTGCGAAAGGGTCCGCACACGTCGGTGTGAATCAGGTCAAGGGCTGATTCTGCGCGGCAACCATTGTGCTCAAAGCGCGTTTGTTTGGTCTTGCCTTGGAGGCAAGGTTCACACAGGCTGCCACACTCAACCTCATCCTTCTTGCAACCATCCATGCCACGGACCAGCTGTTGTTGCTGAATGACTTGGAGCGTGCTGTTTGCAACGTGCCCAAAGCGTCTGTGCCGCAGATCAGTGTACTCGTCCTTCATGGCATAGGATGCTTTTTCAGTTCTCGTTGGTGTACTCTCCTGTGTTGGTGCCGAGACCACTGCCTCCTCTGCACCCGCATGACCCTCGTCTTCCGAGGTCCTTGCTGCCGTTGTCTGCAATACGTAGAGTCCGTCAACCCGTGGAACCTGTGCCACGAGATCTTTGTTGGCATAGAGGACCTTGATGTCCTCGTTCCTGGCGATGACCGCCTTCTTCTGTGTGAACACCATTGTCATGTCGTTGTCTGTTATCTTTGATAAGGACAGAAGGTTTTCCGCAAAGGAGGGCATGTAGACCACGTCACGTAGCCGTAGATCCTTCTCTGCATCATTAAGGTTGATGCTCACCAGCTTGTCTCCCACGCCCTTTGCGTTGACGACACTGCCGTTTGCACATCTGAACCGCCGATCGGTGGGGCCGATGGAGACAAATCCAGCCTGGTTGTTGCTGGAGTGATGATCGGTGCCGGAGTCGAGCCCAAAAGCTCCAGGCCTGAGCAGCGCTGCTCCTTTTGCTGGAGGCGTGCTCTGTGCCATCATGTTGGTGGATTCTTTGCCACCCTTTTTGTTGCCTTTGTTCCCACCGCTTCCGCCGTCTTCCTTCTTTGGCGACCTGCACTCTCTTGCCCAGTGCCCAGGTTTGCCGCAGTTGCGGCAGTTACCCTGTCGCTTGGGAGCCTTGCCGCCATTGTTGCCTCCGCCACCACCGCTTCCGCTGCCGCCTTTCTGACCTGAGGCTGACCCTTTGCTCCCGCGGCCACCGTAGCGTGCGGCATAGGCTGAGAAGTTAGCCTCACTTCCGCTGCGGCGCATGGCCTCGTTTTGCATGTACTCGGACACTGCCGTGTACGTCAGGTCGTCCTCCTTCCAGCCGCCCATGACGGTGATCATTGGGCTCCAGGTCTCCGGTAGCGCCATGAGGAGGATCATGGCTTGCATGTTCTCATCAAGGTCCCAGTTCATCTGGCGAGCCTCGCCAAGGAGTCCTTCAAACTCTTGTAGGAAATCGGGGATTGATTCGCCCTCATTCACCCGCATGCTGATCAGCCGTTGTAGGATGAATANATTTCAGCTAGGAGAAGATATCACCCTCAGGATCACGGTTCCACACTGAGCAGTTCCTAGGCAATCACTTGCTAGAAACTGTGTCCACTTAACACTTGGTCACTTTCGCGCGAGGTGCTAGTCAAAGACTAACTCCTGGGGCTTAGACCAACCAGTGTCTTCTTTATACTGTTCCTTAGTTGGACAACTCTGTGAGGAGCATCTAAGGCCAGATTGTGTAATTAGAATGAGGAATGAGCCTGGTACATATAGTCCTAGGTCTGGCTTCTAAGGTGTGTGGGTAGTGGCACTTTTTGGGTGGTCACTCCACACCACCTCACCAGTCCGCCAAATGGGGCATCCACTGACCGCCAAGTGGCGCACTCTCCTCATGCATGGAGAAATGTCTAAGAAACTTCCCCTGTGCTAGAAGGTCAAAAAACCTCCTGCGCACATGAAGGCTCGATCGCAGGACCTATTTTCACTAAGTCCAACATGCTACCCATTGCGCTACACTTCTGGTGTCTCGCTTGGACTTGCACCACGAACAAGGTTTGGGGGACTTACTCCAAGGGAGCAGTGCATGCCCAACCTGTCCGTCAAGCCATAGCAGTGGCCATGGGGCATAGAAGAACAACACATTCAGTCAAGATAGTGCCCTTGCATTGGTACGCATTATCTATGGTTACGCTAAGAAGACGTTTTTCAATCTGGTTCTCATTGAGCTCGCTTTCTAAAGTCCTCTTTGTTTTTTACTGTACAAATATGCTATGAATTTTTGAATATGCTATTCTATTTTGGGGGCTTGTGTTTAGAATATTTTACTGAGTTATATATTTCTAGATTCATCCCTTGCATTGTGTTTTATGCATACATTCTTGTGCCTATGGATTGTGTGCATTACGCCACCTAATTGGTCTGACAGTTGTAGTTCCGTGTGAATGCCTAGAGTGATTTTTTACTCGATTTTTGTCTCAAAGATGATCACACTGATGTGATAGAAATGCAAACATATTGAAATATTCTATCCATGTTTCTACGTGTACTTGAAAGTGTTCCTTGTGGTGTAAAGGTTTAAACACAGGTACATACCCTAATCATCCTCATCAACCACACAAACCATTCCGCGCAAATATTTTAGTTCTTGTTTTGTAAAGTACAACTGATGAATTCTGCTGTACTGTATTTCNCGAGGGAGGTGGATTGGTGCACGCGCTTGAGCTTGTCGTAAGCTTCGGAAGCCAGCGTGTACCCGGCAATGATGGGGACATACTTCTTGGCTATCGCGTTGCTGAGGAATGACATGACAATATCATTTCGATCCATCCATGCCTCATGCTCAGATGTGCCTTCCGCGGGAACCTGCTCCTCTCCCTTCAGTAGCTTGATGAAGCCGCGCACTTTCATCGCCAGCTCGAACTGCCATCTCCAAAGGGGAAAGTCAATCCCCTCGAAAATAGGGATTCCTCCCAGGGGTCCAAGACCTTGCGGCAGTGACGTAGCACTCACATTTGCTCCAGTGGTCTGCCCTGTGGTAGCCACTGTTGAGCTTGAGGACTGCCCTGCGGCAACCCCCACTCCTCCCGATGCGTCAACCATTTTTGTTGCCCTTGTCTGCTTCCCACGTCTCTGCTGCGTTGAGGCCGATGTAGGCTGATGTTAGCTAATGTCTGCTACCGGTTTTAGGATGCAGATCCGTTGCTTACCCCTCCAGCCGTTGTTCACCTGCAGACAGAGAATACATCTACACCAACACACCCAGGGTCTTGCCACCAAGGGCAGAGCTTGTCCTGGTTGGGACACAAGGGTCGTGCCTCCAAGTGCAGAGCTTGTCCTTAGTCCCTGTGTGCTAAGTGCAGACCAAGCCGTTGGAGTTGATGAAGCTGATGGAGCTGATGGAGCTGATGGAGCCGGCGTGTGCACCTGAAGAGAGCGTACCAGAGTTGAGCGAAGCGTGCCTTACAACTGGTCAGTGTGGGCCCATAACCCTTTGTCAACCGGCCTGAGGCAAACGGACTAGAAAACAGGGCC
>SZWC01016187.1:4580-35425 GCA_023375785.1 Penium margaritaceum
CATAGTTGCGCCCTAGTTGCGCCCTAGTTGCGCCCGAGTTGTGCCATAGTTGTGTCGTTGTTGCGCCCTTGTTGCGCCCTCGTTGCGCCCTCGTTGCGCCCTAGTTGCACCCTAGTTGCGTCCTAGTTTTGAACCACCTGTGCCGTAGTTGCCCCCTACTTGTACCCTACTTGCGGCCTATGTGCTTTAGTTGCACCCTAGTTGCACCCTAGTTGCGCCCTAGTTACGTCCTAATTACGCCCTAGTTGCGCCGTAGTTGCACCCCAGTTTCGCCCTAGTTGCGCCCTAGTTGCGCCCTAGTTACGCCCTACTTGCGCCCTAGTTGCGCCCTAGTTGCGCCCTAGTTGCCCCCTAGTTGCCCCCTAGTTGCACCCTACTTGCGCCCTTATTACACCCTACTTGCGGCCTCCTGGCACCCTACTTGTACCCTAATTGTGCCTTAGTTGGGCACTAGCTACGCCCTAGTTGTGCCCTACTTGCGCCCTAGGTACGTCCTACTTGCGCCCTACTTGCGTGCTAGTTACACCTTAGTTGCGCCTTAGTTGCGCCGAACTTGCGCACTAGTTACACCCTAGTTGCGCCCTAATTGCACCCTAGTTGTGCGCTAGTTGCGCTCTAGTTGCGCCCTGGTTGCACCCTACTTGCGTCCTAGTTGCGCCCTAGCTGCGCTCTAGTTGCACCCTACTTGCGCCTAAGTTGCGCCTAAGTTGCGCACTAGTTGCGCCCAACTTGTAAACTAATTACACCATAGTTGCGCCCTGGTTGCGCCCTAGTTGCGCCATAGCTGCGCCCTAGTTGCACCCTAGTTGCGCCGTCGTTGCGCCCTTCTTGCACCCTCGTTTTCACTCATTGCGCCCTAGTTGCGCCCTAGTTGCGCCCTAGTTGCGCCATAGTTACGCCCTAGTTGCTCCCTAGTTGCGCCCTAGTTGCACCCTCGTTGCGCCCTAGTTGTGCCCTAGTTGCACCCTAGTTGCGCCCTAGTTGCGCCCTAGTTGCGGCCTACTTGCGTCCTAGTGGTGCCCTAGTTGCGCCTTAGTTGTGCCCCAGTTGCGACCTCCTTGCACCCTACTTGCGCCCTACTTACGCCCTAGTTGTGCCATACTTGCGCCATAGTTGCGTCCTAGTTACGCCCTAGTTGCGCCCGTCTTGTGCCCTCATTGCACCCTGCTTACGCCCTACGGGCGCCCTACTTGCGCCCTAGTTGCGCCTGAGTTGGGCACTAGCTACGCCCTAGTTGTGCCCTAGTTGCGCCCTAGTTGCGTCTTACTTGCGCCCTACTTGTGCCCTACTTGCACCCTATGTGCGCCCTACGTGCACCCTAGTTGTGCCGTAGTTGCGCCCTAGTTGCTTCATAGTTTCGCCCTAGTTGCGCTTTAGTTGCGCACTAGTTGCACCCTACTTGCGCCCTACTTGCACCCTACTTCCGCCCTAGTTGCGCTTCAGCTGGGCACAAGCTACACCCTAGTTGTACCCTGGTTACGCCCTAGTTGTGTCCTACTTGTGCCCTACTTGCGCCCTAGTTGCACCCTAGTTGACCCTAAACTTGGCGTGCATGTCACGTTTCATGTTCCTAATTCAAATCCACCCACATGTTTTGTTTCGATTCACTCCTCATGTAAATTACAACATCACAGTCGTTAATCTGATGATTGCACTTTTCCCGGGTCCATAGCCTATCTTGCTTTGGTGCCAGGCCCCAACCCCCCAAAGAAAAAGGATAGGTCACGGCAGGCTCCCTGCCGCCACATGTGGCAGATAAAATATTGCCGCTCGTGTTCAGTACCTTTTGTCCACTGCTTTTCGTCCACCGTCACCGCGTCTACTTTCCACCGTCGTTGTGTCCGCTGTCCAACGTCTAGCGCGTGTGCTGTCTAGCGTCTAGCGCGTCTACCGTCCAGCGTCTAGCGCGTCTATTGTCTATCGTCTAGTGCGTCTACTGTCCAAGGTCAATAGTCCAGCCTCTATCGTCCATCATCTACCGTCCATCCTCTTCCGTCCATCCTCTGCCATCAAGCGTCCACCATTTAGCGGTTGACAGAAGAAAAAAAAAACGGAGGGGATGACAGACCAGGTTTGCCAGCAAACCGTTTGCAGTTCGCAGGGCATCAGAACAGCAAAGAACAGTGGGTTTTGAAGTCCGCCGCAGAAGAAAGCGCGACAGGAAAATCTACTAAGTATTGGCGAGGGGGGATGCGTCGGCCGACCTCGATACCAGGTCGAGGTCGACACGCCGACCCTCGATTCAGCACGCTAGGTCGAGAGTCGAGAGCAACATAGACTTGCCCCCTACATGCGCTCTACTTGCATCCTACTTGTGCCCTACTTTCGTCATACTTGCGCTCTAGTTGCGCTCAGATTGCGCCCTAGTTGCACCATATATGTACCCTATTTGCGCCATAGTTGCGCCCTGCTTGCGTCCTATTTGCACCCTACTTGCGCCCTAGTTGCGCCCTAGTTGTGCCTCAATTGGGCACTAGCTACGCCCTAGTTGCGTCCTAGTTGCACCCTAGTTGCACCCTACTTCCGCCCTACTTGTGCCCTACTTGCGCCCTACTTGCGCCCTACTTGCGCCCTACTTGCACCATAGTTGCACCGGACTTGCACCCTAGTTACTTCCAAGTTGCGCCTCAATTGGGAAGTAGCTACTCTCTAGTTGCACCCTAGTTGTGTCCTTGTTGTTCCCCTAGTTCCGCCCAATTTATGCCCTACTTGCGTCCTAGTTGCACCCTAGTTGCGTAAAAGTTGCGCCCTGCGTGCACCCTAGTTGCGTCATAGTTGCGCCCTAGTTGCACCCTACTTGCATCCTACTTGTGCCCTACTTGCGCCCTAGTTGCGTCCTGGTTGCGCCATACTTGCGTCCTACTTGTGCCCTACTTGCGTCCTACTTGTGCCCTACTTGCGCCCTTCTTGCGCCCTAGTTGCACCCTAATTATGCCATCGTTACGCCCAGTGCCAGTGCCAGTGTCAGTGCCAGTGCCAGTGCCAGTGCCAGTGCCAGTGCGAGTGTCAGTGCCAGTTCCAGTGCCAGTGCCAGTGCATGTACCAGTGCCAGTGCCAGTGCCAGTGCCAGCGCCACTCCGAGTCCCACTCCAAGTCATAGTTTGAGTCCTAGTTCGAGTCCCAGTCCGAGTCCTAGGCCGAGTCCAAGTCCGAGTCCCAGTCCGCGTCCCAGTCCGAGTCCTAGTCCGAGTCCCAGTCCAAGTCCAGTCCGAGTCCTAGTCCAAGTCCTAGTCCAAGTCCCAGTCCGAGTCCGAGTCTGAGTCCGAGTCCAAGTCCGGGTCCGAGTCCGAGTCCGAATCCAAGTCCGAGTCCTAGTCCTCAACCCAGTCCCAGTCCTAGTCCTAGTCCCAGTCCCATTCCCAGCCCCAGTCCCAGTCCCAGTCCCAGTCCCTGTCCTAGTCCCAGTCCCAGTCCCAGTCCTTGTCCCAGTCCCACGCCTTGTCCCAGTCCCATTCCTAGTCCCAGTCCCAGTCCAAGTCACAGACCTAGTCGTAGTCCCAGTCCCAGTCCCAGTCCCAGTCCCAGTCCTAGTCCTAGTCCCAGTCCCATTCCCAGCCCCAGTCCCAGTCCCAGTCCCAGTCCCTGTCCTAGTCCCAGTCCCAGTCCCAGTCCTTGTCCCAGTCCCACGCCTTGTCCCAGTCCCATTCCTAGTCCCAGTCCCAGTCCAAGTCACAGACCTAGTCGTAGTCCCAGTCCCAGTCCCAGTCCCAGTCCCAGTCCTAGTCCTAGTCCCAGTCCCATTCCCAGCCCCAGTCCCAGTCCCAGTCCCAGTCCCTGTCCTTGTCCCAGTCCCAGTCCCAGTCCTAGTCCCAGTCCTAGTCCCAGTCCCAGTCCGAGTCCGAGTTCCAGTCCCAGTCCCAGTCCCTATTCCAGTCCCAGTCCCAGTCCCACTCCCAGTCCCAGTCCCAGTCCCATTCCCAGACCCAGTCCCAGTCCCAGTCCCTGCCCCAGTCCCAGTCCGAGTTCCAGTTCCAGTCCCAATCCCAGTTCTAGTCCCAGTCCAAGTCTTAGTCCCAGTCCCAGTCCTAGTGCTAGTCCCAGTCCCAGTCCTAGTCCTAGTCCCAGTCTCAGTCCCAGTCCCTATGCCAGTGCCAACGCTAGTGCCAATGCTAGTACCAGTGCAAGTGCCAGTGCCAGTGCCAGTGCAAGTGCCAGTGCCAATGCCAGTGCCAGTTCCAGTGCCAGTGCCAGTACCAGTACCAGTGCTAGTGCCAGTGCCAGTGCCAGTGCCAGTGCCAGTCCGAGTCCCAGTCCAAGTCCCAGTCCGAGTCCCAGTCAAAGTCATAGTCCGAGTCCCAGTCCGACTCGCAGTCCGAGTCCCAGTCCGAGTCCCAGTGCGAGTCCTTGTCTCAGTCCCAGTCCAAGTCCTAGTCCGAGTCCTAGTCCGAGTCCCAATTCGAGTCTGAGTCCGAGTCCGAGTCGAAGTCCGAGTCCGAGTCCAAGTCCGAGTCCCAGTCGTAGTCCCAGTCGCAGTCCTAGTCCCAGTCCCAGTCCCAGTCCCAGCCCTAGTCCCAGTTCCAGTCCCAGTCGTAGTCGCAGTCCCAGTCCCTGTCCGAGTCCTAGTCCTAGTCCCAATCCCAGTCCCAGTCCTCGTCCCTGCCCCTGTCCCAGTCCGGGTCCCAGTCCCGGTCCCACTCTTGTTCCCTGTCCCGGTCCCAGTCCCGGTCCCAGTCCCGGTCCTAGTCCCGGTCCCAGGTCCGGTCCCAGTCCCGGTCCTTGTCCCGGTCCAAGTCCCCATTCCAGTCTCGATCACAGTCCCGATCCCAGTCCTGATCCAAGTCCCGATCCCAGTCCCGATCCCAATCCTGATCCAAGTCCCGATCCCAGTCCCGATCCTAGTCCCGATCCCAGTCTTGATCCCTGTCCCGGTCCCAGTCCCGACCACAGTCCTAATCCTAGTCTCGATCCCAGTCCGATCCCAGTCCTGATCCTCGTCCCGATCCCAGTCCCGATCCCAGTCTTGATCCCTGTCCCGGTCCCAGTCCCGACCACAGTCCTAATCCTAGTCTCGATCCCAGTCCGATCCCAGTCCTGATCCTCGTCCCGATCCCAGTCCCGATCCCAGTCCAGATCCCAGTACCGATCCCAGCCCCGATGCGGGGCGGTCTGAGGCGTGGGCGAGCCGCGAGGCAAGCCGCTGTTCCGAAGCGTGGGCACAGCCTGTTGGGGATGCCACAGCGACCAAAGAACGAGCATAGCAATCACGAGAGTAGTGAGGAAATACGGAAAAAGAAAAGAGGAGTAGCTTGAGGGACGATGAGTAGCGACTGGTGGTCAGGTGGGGGCGGTGTCCAATGGCACGAGCCGGTCCGGAGTTGAAGGTATGGGGAAGCGTGATGCGGGCCGCATGACGGCCACAGCGCGGAAGCATTGAGAATAGAATGTACGGATGGCATGGAGGCAGGGCACAGCCCGGGCCTTGAGAGAGAAGCTTGATGAGGGGCAGCGATGATGATGATGGTGGCAGTACCACATTGCGGGCCGCCAGCGGGGCGAGCCACAGTAGCCGAGGACGGGTCGCGAGTGAGTGAAGGCGAACGAGCGATTGCTGACAAGGGATGGAGGAGTAGTGTGGCCACAGAACATGCAGGTTTGGGCTCAACACATGGAAATCAACAACGATGAGAGGAGTGATCAGGAAGTGTGCCACAGCTCGAAGGCGGGCAATGCTGAGAGAGTGAACCATAGAACGAACTTTGGTTAAAATAGAACAAGCATACATGGTGTCTTAAGTACTACGTCTAGCCTAGCCTAGAACCACCTCCTATGGTGGTTTGTAGGAGTACCGTAGCCTGAGCCGCATTGCTGCCGCTACTGCTGCTGCCGTGTGCGGAGACGCTTCGCGGATTCGCACCGTCGGCTTCGTTGTTTTCAGCGTAGAGTTCTGCCCGTTGCCTGCTTTGGCGGGCACGGCACCATCCCGCTTTTTTGTCTTCGAGCGCGGACCGGGGCGCATCTGGTTGGCTGTTGAGCCGCTCGCGCCAGGTTGCACGGACGACGGGAGGTGATCACCGATTGAGTTACCGCTACCACAAAACGGTATTGCCACCAATATCCATTCGGCTCGCTTGGGACTGAACCGGTTGCTCGAGTCATTTCTAACTTTTCCCAAAGTGGGTATCTCGGTAATATCCTGACGTGCCCCACTTTCTATGATGTCTTGTGAGTTTGAGTTGATATCTCTGAGAGCCGTCCCCAAACTCATAGGACCAGAACTGCTTGTAAGGCTGGTCCGGTTGTGAGTTGAGGGAACATTGGTTAGTGGAGTTCCACCACCGGGATACCAACCCGGGATGCCATAGCGGGTTTGTTTGAGGAGGATTTGTTGGCGGTTGTGCAGATGTGCTGACAGAGACGGATGGCTGGTGTGTTGGTTCTGGCGCAGGTTCTTTGGAGGAAGTGCAGTGTTCTGAGTTTGAAGAGGAATCTGGGCGACTGACGTTGTCATCAGGTTAGAGTTGTAGGGTGGAGTTGTGATCACCGGCTCGTAGGTTGTTGTTGCCCCCTGAGTGGAGGAGAATGGAGGAATCAAAGGTGGAGCTGACGGATTGAAGGCTGGGCTGTCAGGAGATGTCTATTGTCTGTCCTCGTCATGAAGTGTTGCTGGGATGTTGGTGAATGAAGAAGAGAGGGTGGTGGAGCTGATGTGTGACATAGTTGGTCGGAGGAATGGTAAATCTCTGGTCAGGAGTTAACGGTTGTTGGAGGTGGTGGAAGAGAGCTGTGGAAAGGGCAGCACCGCTGGTTGGGTTGTCTGTGAGGAAGGGGGTGATAAAGTTGGTGTGAAGTGACCTCGTGGCTGTAGCTGTCGAGACAGGGAGTTGGGGTGCGTGGTAGGTTGTTTGAGCAACCAGCACCTACGTCTCCGATAATGGCTCTTGGAGTATTGGGTGAGTGGTTGATGAGAGTTACGAACTGGAGGAGGAAGTACTGGGCCTGTCAGTACCAGCGAGAGGTGATCGTGAAGAGTAGATGTGGATAGAGATGGTGATGTGATGCTGGGTTGTTGTACTGTTGCTCCTTGTTCTGTATACATGTGAGTTTACGGTATGTGGGTGAGCCAAGGGGCAGTGCTGTTGTCGTTGGGTTCAGTGGCAGTCTGGCATATGAGGGATGTTTGGGCTGAAAGTGATGCTGGTATGTGGGAAGGGCTTTTTGGTTGATGGTCAATGGGGTGTAGAAAGCGGCTGATGTAGTGCCAGGACCGGTGGGCTGATGAGAGAGTGTTGAACAACGGGCGTGGACTTCTAGTGTGGTTGAGGACGATATGGATGACGGAGCAAGTATTTGAAATGATGCAAAGGAAGCAGATGGTGATGGTGAGTTGAGTGTTGAGGAGGGCACAATGGAGCCGGAGGGAGAGGTAGGTTAGGAAGGCGAGAAGGTCAACTGTTAGCGGGAGGAGAGGTACGAGGAGCAGTAGTCGGAGGAAGAGCTGTCGGAGGGAGAATTTGTAGTGGCAGGGTGGATCGTGAGCGAAGCCAGTGAGTTGACACTAGGTGCAGGTGCACTCAGAATGTTGCTCATGTTTGCCCACAAGTGGGGGAAAGGTTAGATCTGAAAAGCCTGCATTGATTGCTTGATCAAGAAAGTGAAGAGATCCCATGGAGGTCAGGATGGTGAACAGATGAAGGGTCTGGATCAGAGGTGAGACGTTCCTGACTAACAGAGATGAGGCAGAGGCGTGACGATTGATGCAGTGGTTCGGTGAGTGCGGGTATGGCAGAGTGCTTTGAGCTTGGCAAATTGGCATTGCAGATGGGAAGTGTACAAGGATAGTGAGCAGGCAAATGGGTGTTGCAGGAGTTGCTGATGTTGTTTTGATGCTGTTGTTGAGGCGGTAGCTGGTGATGTGCGCTTCGGCATGGCATGTCAGGCGTTTGAAGATGTTAGCGGTTAATGAAGGAGGATGATTTGCTCAGGATCTTTTGCCACGCTGTGATACCATGTTATGAAACCGAAGGTTGTTAATGCAAGAGAAGTGGGTGGGGTCCGAGGCAAGCTGTTGCACCGAAACGCGGGCTAAGCCTGTTGGAGATGCCGCAGCAATCAAAGGACGAGCACAGCAATCACGAGAGTAGTGAGGAAATCCAGAAAAGGAAAAGAGCAGTAGCTAGAGGGATGATGAACAACGACTGGTGGTCAGGTGGGGCGGTACCCCATGGCACGAGCCGGTCCGGAGTTGATGGTGAGCAGAAAGCGTGATGCGGGCCGCGTGAAGGCCACAGCGTGGAAGCATTGAGAATAGAAGGTACGGATGGCATGGATGCAAGGCACAACCCGGGCCTTGAGAGAGAAGCTTGATGAGGGACAGCGATGATGATGATGGTGGCAGTACCACAGTGTGGGCCGCCAGCGGGGCGAGCCACAGCAACCGAGGACGGGCCGCGAGTCAGTGAAGGCGAACGAGCAATTGCTGGCGAGGGATGGTGGAGTAGTGTGGCCACAGAACATGCAGGTTCGGGCTCAACACTTGGAAGGCAACAATGAGGAGAGGAGTGATCAGGAAGTGTGCCACAGCCCGAAGGCGGGCAAGGCTGAGAGAGTGAACCATAGAACCAACTTTGGTTACAATAGAACAAGCATACATGGTGTCTTAACTACTACGTCTAGCCTAGCCTATAACCACCTCCTATGGTGGTTTGTAGGAGTACCGTAGCCAGAGCCGCATTGCTGCCGCTACAGGTGCTGCCGTGTGCGAAGACGCTTCACGGATCCGCACTGTCGGCTTCGTTGTTTTCACCGTGGAGTTCTGCCCGTTGCCTGCTTTGGCGGGCACGGCACCAACCCGCTCTTTTGTCTTGGAGGGTGGACCGGGGCGCATCTGGTTGGCCGTTGAGCCGCTCGCGCCAGGCTGCGTGGACGACGGGAGGTGATCGCCGATTGAGTTACCGCTACCACAAAACGGTCTTGCCGCCAATATCCATTTGGCTCGTTTGGGACTGGACCGGTTGCTCGGGTCATTTCCAATTTGTCCCAAAGTGAGTATCTCGGTAATATCCTGACGTGCCCCACTTTCCATGATGTCTTGTGAGTTTGAGCTGATGTTTCTGACAGCCGTCCCCAAACTCATAAGACCAGAACTGCTTGTAAGGCTGGTCCGGTTGTGAGGTGAGGGAACATTGGTCAGTGGAGTTCCACCACAATGATACCAACCCGGGATGCCATAGCGGGTTTTTTTTAGGAGGGTTTGTCGGCGGTAGTGCGGATGTGCTCATAGAGACGGATGGCTGGTGTGTTGGTTCTGGCGCACGTTCTTTGGAGGAAGTGCAACGTTCCGATTTTGAAGAGAAATCTGGGCGACTGACGTTGTTATCAGGTTAGAGTTGTAGGGTGGAGTTGTGATCACTGGCTCGTAGGTTGTTGTTGCCCCCTGTGTGGAGGAGAATGGAGGAGTCAAATGTAGAGCTGACGGATTGAAGGCTTGGCTGTCAGGAGATGTCTATTGTCTGTCCTCGTCATTAAGTGTTGCTCGGATGTTCGTGAATGACGACGAGAGGGTGATGGACCTGATGTGTGACATAGTTGGTCGGAAGAGGGTAAGTATCTGGTCAGGAGTTCACGGTTGTTGGAGGTGGTGGAAGAGAGTTGTGAAAAGGGCAGCACCGCTGGTTGGGTTGTCTGTGAGGAAGGGGGTGATAAAGTCGGTGTGAAGTGAACTGATGGCTGTAGATGCCGAGACAGGGAGTTGTGGTGCGTGGTAGGTGTGTACATAGTAGCCTCGCCGCGCTACTACGTATTGAAGTTCTTTGTCCTTTCTAGTCGCTACATTGGGTTCCCAGACCATTGTCTCTCCCTCTGACGATTTGTGACTTGTGTTATGAGTTGTCAATGTTGACCACACACAGGGGACTTCTTTGGTCATAGTCATTGACGTATGCATCCTTTGGTTGGTCACTGTGCACGCTAGCCACACCGTACCAATACTTGTTGAAGGTCTCTGTACTTGCAAGTTGATGACTTGTGTTCCCAACCCATTGTTACCCCCTCTGACCATTTGTGATTCGTGTTATAAGTTTTCAACGTTGACTACACACTGTGAAATCCTTCTGGTCATGGTTAGTGGCATATGCCTACTTTCGTTTGTCATTGTACATGGTTACCACGCCATGTCACTACATTTTGAAGGTCTTTGTGCTTTCTAGTTGATAGCTAGTGTTCCCAAACCATTATTACCCCCTTTGACAATATGTGACTCTTCTTGTGAGTTGTCAACGTTGACCACATGAAGTGAAAGTCTTTGGTCATGGTCAGTGACATATGCATACTTTGGTTGGTCACTGTGCATGGTAGCCACACTGTGCCACTACAAATTGAAGGTCCTTGTACTTGCTAGTCGATAGCTAGTATTCACAACCCATTGTTCCCCCCCTGTGACCATTTGTGACTCGTGTTATGAGTTTTCAAAATTGACCACACATAGTGACATTCTTTGGTCATGGTCAGTGACATATGCCTACTTTGGTTGGTCATTGTACACGGTAACCAAACTGTGCCACTACTTATTGATAGTCCTTGTGCTTGCTTGCTGATACCTGGTGTTCCCAAACCATTGTTTCCCCCCTCTGACCATTAGTGACTCGTTTTGTGAGTTGTCAACGTTGACTACACACAGCGGATTTATTTGGTTGAAGGCATTACATATGCCTATTTTGGTCGGTAATTGTGCACGGTAGCCACAACGTGCAACTACTTATTGAGGGTTGTTGTACTTGTTACTTGAAACCCAATATTCCACAACCATTGTTTCCCCCTCTAACCATTTGTGAATCGTGTTAGAGAAAGGGCGACCAAAGTAGCATTGAAATAGTGAGAATGTAACCTAAACAATATAGACACAATGGTAGTGTGACCAAAGCAACATTAAAACAGCAATAGTATGACCAAAGGACCAAAAACACATCAAAGTGTAACCAAAGCACCATTGAAACATTGATAATGTGACATAAGCACCATAGAAAGTGAAAGTGTGACCAAAGCACCATCAAAACAGTGATAATGTGACCTAAGCACCATAGACACAATGAACGTTTGACCAAACCACCGTTGAAACAGTGATAATGTGACCAAAGCATCTTAGACACTATGACGGTGTGACCAAAGCACCATTCAAACAGTGATAATGAGACCTCAGCACCAAAGACATAGTGAATGTGTAACCAAGACACTATTGAAACATTGATAATATGACCAAAGCACTAACGACACAAAAGCGTGTGATCTAAATACCGCTGAAACAGTGATAATGTGATCAAAGTACCGTAGACACAGTGAAAGGGTGACTACACCATTGAAACAATGATAGTGTGACATAATCACCATAACCACAGTGAACGTGTGACAAATGCACTATCAAAACATTTATAATGTGACCAAAGCACTATAGACATGGTGAAAGTGTGACCAAAGCACCATTGAAAGATTGATAATATGACATAAGCATTGTAGACTCTTTGAAACACTGATAAGATGACCTAGGAACCATAAACATGGTGAAAGTGTGAACAAAGCACTATTGAGAAATTGATCACGTGAACTAATCACCATAGACACGGTGATAGCATGACCAAAGCACGGGGATAGAGTGCGGCAAGGGGAAGGCAAGAGCCAAAGCGCCGTGAGAAATCTGCTGTTGGCGTGGGTGCAGGCTGCTGCAAAGTGGGCAACTAGCTTGTGCAGATCCTTGTGCTCGCCACAGCTGCTGATGAATGACGAGGCAAAAGCTCATGATAACGGACTAGGGGCAGGGACAAACCGCGTGTGCTGTAGGAAGTTTAAGCGTCGGTGCAGGTCGTCGTGCAGCAGGTGATGCGACTGGGCAGATCCTTGTGCCGGGTGGAAGAACGACGTGGAAGCAGAGGAAGGCAGAGGCGGCTGATGGCTGAGTGGCTGTAGCGGTGAAACCAGGTATGCTGTGAAGCGATGCGGATGATGATAAAGAGAAGGCGCCAAGGAAATGATCCGAGATGATACCATGGAGACGGAGGAGGCTGACACGAGAGGAGGTTGACGAGGATGGAGATGATTTGTAGCATCTCCATGATTTTTAGGCTAGGAGTGAGAGGAGTTTGGCAGCAGGAGGATGACAATAATGTGGTTGATGAGGGGATACGACAGTGAGCGCAGAGCGAGACCCGGTTCCTTTTGTTGTGAATAGATTGACAGATTGTTCCCCAGCTGGCCCGAGACCAACGATTTGGTCACACTTCCAATGTGTCTTTGGTGCTTGCTTCTCATTATCACTATTGACTCAGAGAAAGTGTGACCAAACACAATTGAAACGGTTACTATGTGACCTAAGCAACATAGACATAGTGAAAGTGTGACCAAAGCAACATTGAAACACTGGTAATGTGACCAAATCATATAGACACAGTGAACATGTGACCAAAGCAGCATTGAAATAGTGATAATGTGACATACGCACCCTACACACAATGCAAGTGTTACCAACGTACAATTGAAATAATGATATTGTGACGAAAGCACCATACAGACTATAAAAGTCTGGCCAAAGGATCTTTGAAACGGTGGTAATGTGACCAAAGCACTACATAAACAGTGTACGTCTGACCAAAGCACCATTGAAACAGTGAGAATGTGACATTCGCACAATAGACCGTTAAACTGTGACCAAGGCACCATTGAAATAGTGAATGTGACCAAAGCACCGTAGACAGTATAGAAGTGTGACCAGAGCACCATTGCATCAATGATTGTGTACCCTTAACACCATATTCACAATGAAAGAGTGACCAAAGCACCATTGAATCAATAATAATGTGTGTGTTGTAACATAGACAAAGTGGACGTTTAACCAAAAGCACCGTTAAAACAGTAATGATGTAACCAAACAACCATATACACATTGAAAGTGTGACCAAAAAACCATTGAAACGGTGATATTGTCACCTAAGCACCATAGACAGAGTGAAAGTGTGATGCACCATTGAAGTAGTGACAATGTGAGCTAAGCACCAAAGGCACCGTGAAAGTGTTATCAAAGCACCATTAAACAATGATAATGCGATCAAAGTACCATCGACATGGTGAATGTGTGACCAAAGCACTACTGAAACAGTAATAATGTGACCAAAGCACCTTAGATGCATTAAAGTGTTACCAAATTACTATTGAAACAGTAATAATGTGACCTAAGCACCATAAACACAACAAAAGGATGACGAAAGCACCATTGAAACCACAATAGTGTGATCCAAGCACCACAGACATTGTGAAAACGTGTCCAAAATACATCTGAAACAGTGATAATGTGACGAAAGCAACAAAGAAACCGTGAAAATGTGACCAAAGTTCCATTTTAAAACTAATAATGTGATATAAGCACCATAAACATAGTGAAAGTGTGACCAATGCACCACTGAAACTGTGACAGTGTGACCTAACCACCATAGAAACAGTGCAAGAGTGACTAAACAACCATTGGAATAGTCAAAATGTGATATAGGGGCCATGGACACATTGAAAATGTGACCAGGTCACCATTGAAATAGTGATATTGTAACCTAAGAACCATAGACACAGTGTATGTGTGAACACAGCACCATTGAAACCGCGATAATGTGACCAACGCACTAAAGACACATTGAAAGTGTGAACAACGCACCATTGAAACCGTGATAATGTGACCAAAGCACAATAGACACAGTGCAAGTGTGACCAAAGCAACACTGAGAAAGTGGTTATGTGACCTAAGCACCATGGACAAGGTGAAAGTGTGACCACAGTAATTGAAACGGAGAGAATGCTACCAAAGCACCACAGACACTGTGAAAGTGTGACCAAATCGCCATTGAAACAGTGATAGTGTGACCAACAAACCATATGTATAGAGAAAGTGTAACCAAAGCAACATTGAAACAGTTATTATGTGACCTAGGCACTATAGACGTAGTGAACGTGGAAGTAAAGCACCATAAAAACACTTGTATGGTGACCAAATCACCATAGACACGGTGAACATGTGACCAAAGCACCATTGAAATAGTGATAATGTGACATAAGTACCTTACACACAATGAAAGTGTTAGCAACGTACCATTCAAACAGTCATGCTGTGACAAAAGCAGCACAAAGACAATAAAATGGTGGCCATAGCATCATTGAGACGGTGATAATGTGAGGGCAGCACTACATAAACAGCAAAAGTGTGACCAAAGAACCATTGAAACATTGATAATGTGACATAAGCACCATGCACACAGTGAACGTGTGATCAAAGCACCATTGAAACAATGACAGTGTGACTTAAGCAACCTAGACACAGTGAATGTGTGATTAAAGCACCATTGAAAGAGTGATAAAGTGACCAAAGCACCATAGAGAAAGTGAAAGTGTGACCAAGGCACCATTGGAATAGTGGTATTGTGACCTTTGTACCATACACAATGTGAAAGTGTGACCAAAGCACCATTGAAACAGTCACAATGTGACCTAAGCACCATAGACACAGTGAAAGTGTCACCAAAGCACCATTGAAATAGTGATAACGTGGCTAAAGCACCATAGACACAGTGAAAGTGTGACCAAAGTACTATCGAAACGGTGATAATGTGACCAAAGCACCATAGACACTGTACACGTGTGACCAAAGCACCATTGCAACAATGATAATATGACATCAACACAATGTACACAATGAAATTGCGACCAAAGCACCATTGAAACAATAATGATGTGAGCAAAGTACCATAGAAAAAGTGACAGTGTAACCAAAGCACCATTAAAACCGTGATTATGTTACCAAAAGAAGCACAGAGACTGTGAAAGTGTGACCAAAGGACCATTGAAACAGATATAATGTCACCTAAACGCAATAGACAGAGTGAAAGTGTGACAAAGGTACCATTGAAGCAGCGATAATATGACCGAAGCACCATAGACACAGTGAACGTGTGACCAAAACAGCATTGAAACAGTGATAATGCGACCAAAGCACCAAAAAGACACATTATAGTGTTCCCAAAGCACCATTGAAAGAATGATGATATGACGTAATCACCATTGAAACAGTGATAATGTGACCAAAGCACCATAGACAGTAACAGTGTAACCAAAGCACCATTGAAACATTGACAATGTGACCAAAACACCACAGACACAGTAAAAGGATGACCAAAGTACCATTCAAACAGTGAAAATGGGATGTAAGCACTATAGACACCGTGAAAGTGTGACCAAAGAACCATTGAGACCGTGATAATGTGACATAAGCACCATATACACCGTGAACGTGTGACCAAAGCACCATCGAAACAATGATAATGTGACCTAAGTACTTTAGACAAAGTGAAAATGTGACCAAAGCACCATCGAAACAGTGATAATCTGACCTAAGAACTATACAAAACAGTAAGAGTGTGACAAACACATCATTACAACAGTGATAATGTCACATAAGCACCATAGAGATAGTGAAAGTGTGACCAACGCACCATTGAAGCAATGATGATTTGACCTAAGTACCATAGACACAGTGAAGGTATGACCAAAGTACCATTGAAACAATGATAATGTGACCAAAGCACCATAAACACAATGAAAGTGTAACAAAAGCACCATAGAAATAGTGATTGCGTGACTTGTGCACCATAGACAAACGGAAAATGTGACCAAAGTACCACTGAAGTAGTGGTAACGTGACATATGCACCATAGACAGAGTGAATGTGTGACCAAAGCACCATTGAAAATGTGAGAATATGACCAAAGGACCATAGACAAAGTGAAAGAGTGACCAAGGCACCATTGAAAATGTTATAATATGACCAATGCACCATAGATACAGTGAAAAGGTGACCAACGTTCCATCAAAACAGTGCTCATATGACCAAAGCACCATAGACACAAAGAACGTTCGACCAAAGCATCATTTATACCATGATAATGTGACCCAAGCACCATAGACAAAGTGAAAGTGTGGCCAAAGCACCATTCAAATGGTGATAGTGACCCAAGCATTATAGAAACAGTGAAAGTGTGACCAAAAAACCATTGAAATAGTGTTAATGTGACTTAAGGAATATAGACACAGTTAAAGTGTGACAAAGCACCATTGAAACAGTGATAATGTGGCTAAAGCACCATATAGACAATGACATTCTCACCATATTACAATTGAAACTGTGATAATGTGACTTAATTACTGAAACAAAGCACAATTAAACAGTGATATTGTTACATAAGCACCGTATGCATTGTGAAAAAAACACCATTGAAACATTGATAATGTGACCAAAGCACCATAGGCAGACAAAATGTTACCAAAGCACCATTGAAACAGTGATCATGTGACCTATGTACCATACATACAATGAAAGTGTGACCAAAGCACAAATGAAACGGTTGTGATTTGACATAAGCACTTCCACACAGTAAAGGTGTGACCAAAGCACAGTCAAAACAGTGATAATGGGACCCATGCACCATACATACAGTGAATTTGTGACCAAAGTACCATTGAAAAAATGACAATGTGTTCAAAGCACCATTGAAACAGTCATACTGTGACATAAGCACTATAGACATAGTGAAGGTGTAACCAAAATACCATTGAAACAGTGATGATTTGACATCAGCACCATAGACATGGTAAATGCGTGACCAAAGCACCATTGCAACAGTGATAATGTGACCTAAACACCATAGACACAGTAAAACAATGACCAAAGCACCAATAAAACTGTGATAATGTGACCTAAGCACCATAGACATAGTAAACGTGTTACAAAAGTACCATTGAAACAATGATCATGTGTTAGATGCACCATAGACACGTAACATTGTGACCAAAGAACCATTGAAACAGTGATTATATTGTTGGAAATTTACTCTCATACCCACAAGTCACTCGCAACAGCCAGGGTCATCTTAACATGTCCAAGCTGCCGGACAAGCCTGCAAATCAGCCTCATCAGAAAATCCCACTCGAGGACCACTTCACAAACCAGACTCCACAGCTCCAATGGATCACCCGGGAGAACAACCGACAAGCCCTACCAATCACACGATGGACCCTGACCAGATACCGGCAAATCCACGCACCGGTAACTAGCGGCCACACGATCACTCAAACCTCACTCAAGCGGTTCGGTCCTCGCTCCAAGACAAAGGGCGTTCCTGCCAAACCAAGGACCTACCGTGCCTCGCTCCTCCCGTTGAGCTCCGCGCAGAGCCGGTACTCGGCGCCGCTCACCGAAGGAGCAGTGGGAGCAGCAGCCCAGCTGCGCCTGCGCCAATCCTATCGACCACCCTAGGACGTAGGCTTAGAATATGCTAGAATAGCACTATATATACTGTCTTGTATATGTTGCTATATTATCAACTAAGTATTCAGTTGGTCATTGCTCTCTCTCTCTCTCTCTCTCAGCCTGCCTTCCAAGACTGAAGTACTGATAATGTGACCTAACCACCAAAGACACAATGAAAGTGTGATCAAAGAACCATTGGAACATTGATCAAGTGACCAAAGCACCATAGACATAGTGCATGTTTAACCAAAGCACAATTGAAACAACGATAATGTGACCTATGCACCATAGACACAGTGAAAGTATGACCAAAGGCCCATTTGAAGAGTCATAATATGACCAAAGCACTACACACAGATAAATGTTTGACCAAAGCACCATTGAAATAGTGATAATGTGATCTATGCACTATACACACAAATAATGTTTGACCATAGCACCATTCAAACAGTAATAATGTGACCAAAGTACCATAGACACAATAACGGTGTGACCAAATCACCATTTAACAAGTGGTAATGTGACCCAAGCACCATAGACACAGTGAAATAGTCACCTAAGCACTATTGAAACAGTGATAATGTCATCAAAGCGCCAAAGACACAGTAAAAGTGTGACCAAAGCAACCTTGACAGAGTAATGACGTGATCTAAGCACTCTATATAGAGTAAAAGTATGACCAAAGCACCAATGAAACAGTGATTATATGACTAGAGCACCATAGACACAGTATACGTGTGACTGAAGCACCATTGAAACAGTGATAATGTGATGTAAGCATCATAGGTACAGTGAAAGTGTGACCAACACACTATTGAAACAGTGAAAATGTGACCTAAGAAATATAGACATAGTGAAAGTGTGACCAAAGCACTTGTAAAACAAAGAAAATGTAACCAAAGCACCATAGACACAATGAAAGTGTGACCAAAGCATCATTAGAAGAGTGATTATGTGACCGAAGCACCATAGACAGAGTGAAAGTGTGAGCAAAGTACCATTGAATCCGTAAGAATGTGATAAACGCACCGTAGACACAGTTGAAGTGTGACCAAAGCACCATTGAAATAGTGATGATGTGACCTAAGCACCAGAGACACAATGGAAGGGTGTCCAAATCACCATTTAAACGGTGATAGTGTTACCAAAGCACCATAGACACAGTGAGAATGTGACCAAAACGCCATTGAAACAGTCATAATGCAACCTAAGCACTATAGACACAGTGAAAGTGTGAGCGAAGCACCATTGAAACAGTGATAATGTGACCAAAGCACCATGAACATAGTGAAGGTGTGACCAAAGCACAATTGAAACATTGATAATGTGACCCAAGCACCATAAACACAGTGAACGTGTGACCAAAGCACCATTTGAACAGTGCTAACATGACCATAGCAGGATACCACATAAACGTTTGACCAAGGGACCATTGAAGTAGTGACAATATGACAGTAGCACCATAAACACAGTGAACTTATGACCAAAGCACCATTGACACAGTGATGATGTGATCTAAGCACCATATACACAATAAAAGCAAGATCAAACCACCATTGAGACAATGATAATGTGACCAAAGTACCATAGCCACAACAAAAGTAGGACCAACGCACCATTTAAACAGTGATCATGTGACCTAAGCACCATATACAGAGCGAAAACGTTTTCAACACACTATTGAAACAGTGAAAATATAATCAAAGCAGCATACATACAGTCTAAGTGTGACCAAAACACCATTGAAAGAGTGATGACATGACCCAAGCACTATAGGCACCGTGAACGCATGATCAAAGCACCATTGAAACGGTGATAACTTGACCAGAGCACCATAGACACCGCACATGTGTCATCAAAGCACCATTAAACAGTGATGAAATGACCATAGCTTCATAGTCACGCAAAATGCATGACCAAAGAACCATTGAAATAGTAACATTGTACCGAAAGCACCAAATGCACAGTGAAAGTGTGACCAAGGCACTATGGAAACAGCGAGAGTGTGATAAAAGCACCATAGACAGCGTGAACGAGTGACCAAAGCACCATTGAAACAGTAATAATCTGACCAATGCACCATAGACAAAGAAAATGTGTGACCAAAGCAACATTGAAACAGTGATGATGTGACAAAAACCACAAACACAGTGCAAGTGTCACTGAATCACCATTGAAACAATGATCATGTGTCCAAAGCACGATAGACACTGTGAAAGTGTGACCAAAGTATTGTTAAAACAATGTTATTGTGACCAAAGCACCATAGACACAATGAAGGTGTGACCAAAGCACCATTGAAGCAGTGATAATGAGACCTGTGTACCATAGACACAATGAACGTGTAACCAGAGCACTATAAAAAAGTGATAATATGACCAAAGTATTACAGACACATAAACCAATAACGTAAGCGCCATTGAAACAAAGATAATGTGATCCCAGCACTGTATACACAGTGAAAGGGTGACGAAAGCACCATTGAAATAGTGATCATGTGACCAAAGCACCATCGAAACAGTAAAAGTGTGAGCAACGCACCATCTAAACACAAATAATGTGACCCAAGCACCATAGACAGAGTGAACGTGTGACCAAAGCACTGTTGAAACCGTCAAAATGTAACATAAGCACTATAGACACGGTGAAGGTGTGACCAAAGCACCATTACAAAGGTTATAATGTAATAAAAGCACCATAGACACAGTAAACGTTTGACCAAAGCACTATTGAAACACTTATAATGTGACCAAAGAACCATAGACACAGTGAAAGTGTGACCAAAGCACCATTGAAACAATGATAATGTGACCTAATCACTGTAAACATAGTGAAAGTGTAACCAAATCAGTATTGAAATGTTGATAATGTGAGTGAGGTACAACAAGCGATTGAAAGGTTCACCAGAGCACCATTGAAACAGTGAGACTCTGACTTAACCACCATAAACAGAGATAATATGTGACCAAAGCACCAGTGACATAGTGATAATGTAACCAAAGCACCATGTAAACAGTGATAGTATGACCAACGCACCACACTCACAAGGAAAGTGTGACCAAGGCACAGATGATACATTGATAATGTGACCTCAGTACCGTAGACACAGTGTAAGTGTGATCGAAGCACCATTGAAACAGTGATAATGTGACCAAAGTACCATAGACGCGCTGAAAGTTCAACCAACATACCATTGAAACAGTGGTTATCTGACCAAAGCGCCATAGAAACAGTGAAAGTGTGATCAAAACACCATTTAAGCGGCAATAATGTGAACAAAGCACTGTAAAGACAGTGAAATTATCTAACGCACCATCAAACCAGTGATGATGTGACCAAAGTACCATAGATACAGTGGAAGTGTAACCAAAGTACCATGGAAATACTGATAATGTCACCAATGCACCATCAACGCAGTGAACGTATGACCAAAACACCATTGAAACGGTGATAATGAGACCAACGCACCGTAGACACAATGAACTTGTGACCAAAGAACAATTGAAAGAGTAGTAATGTGACCCAAGCACAATACACATAGTGAGTGTGTGACCAAAGCAACATTGAAATTTTAATGAAATAACTAAAGCACCGTAGACACAGTGAAAGTGTGACAGATCACACTTAAAACAGTGATAATGTGACCTAAGAACCATAGACACAGTGAGAGTATGCCCAAAGCACAATTAAAACAGTGATAATGTGACCAAAGCACCATGGCCATACTGACAGTGTGACCAAAGCACCATTAAACAATGATAATGTGACCAAAACACCATTCAAACAATGATATTGTAACCAAAAGCTCCATGAACACAGTGAACGTGTGACCAAAGCACCATTGAAATAGTCCCAATGTGACGTAAGAACCATAGACAAAGTGAAAGTGTGACCAAAGTACCATTGAAATAGTGAGAATGTAACATAAGCACCATTGACACAATGAAAGTGTGACCAAAGCGCCATTGAAACAGTCATAATGTGACCAAAGCACCATAGACACAGTGAAAGTGTGACCAAGGCACCATTAAAACAGTGATAATGAAACCCAAGGACCACAGACAAAGTGAATGTGTGACCTAAGTACCATTGAATCAGTGATAATGTTACCTAAGCACCATTGACACGGTGAACGTGTGAACAGGACACCGTTGAAATAGCGATTATGTGGCCAAATCACTATAAACGCAGTGAAAGGGTGACCAAAGCACCATTGAAAAAGTGATAATGTGTCATAAGTAGCAGAGACACAGTTAAAGTGTGACCAAAGGACCATCGAGACAGTGACAATGTCACATTAGCACTATTGAAACAGTGATAAAGTGGCCTAAGCACTATAGACACTGTGAAAGGGTGACCAAAGCACCATTGAAACAGTGATATTTTGACTTAAATACCATGGATGCAGGAAATTGTAACAAAATTACTATTGAAACAATGATAATGTAACATCAGCACTATGGACAGAATGGACATGTGACCAAAGCACCATTAAAACAGTGATAATGTGACCAAAGCTCCATAGATACATTGACAGTGACCAAAGCACCATAGCACTAGTGATAATGTGACCAATGCACCATAGACATAGTGGATATGTTACCAAAGCACCATTAAAACATTGACAATATGACATAAGAACCAAAAACACGGTGAAAGTGTTACCAAAGCACCATTGAAACAGTAGTAGTGTGACCTGAGCACCATGGACATAGTGAACGTGTGACCAAAGCAATATTAAAGTAGTGAGAATGTGAACTAAGCACTAGAGACACATTGAAATGGTGACCTTAGCACCATTGGAACAGTGATCATGTGACCTAAGCACCAAAGACATAGTGAAAGTGTGAGCAAAGCATCATTAACACTGTGATAAGGTGACCTAAGCACTAAAGACATAGTCAAACATGACCAAAGCTCCATTGATAACGCGATACAATGATAAAAGCACCATAGACACAGTGAAAGTGTGACCAAAGCACCGTTCAGACCGTGGTAGTGTTACCAAAGCACCATAAACACAATAAACGTGTGACAAAAGCACCATTGAAACAGCGCTGATGTCACCAAAGTACCATTGACACAAAGGAAATGTGACCAAAGCACCATCAAAACTGTAATAATGCGACAAACGCACCATAGACACATTGGAAGTGTGACCAAAGCACCAATCAAACACAAATGATGTGACCAAAGCACAGTAGACATGGTGAAAGAATGAGCAATGCATCATTGAAACAGCAATAATGTGACATAAGCAACATACACACAGTGAAATTTTGACCAAAAGCACCATTGAAATTGTGATATTGTAACCAATGCACCATAGACACGGTGAAAGTGTGACGAAAGCACCATTGAGACGGTGATAATGTGACCAAAGCACCATTGCCACAGCAAAAGTGTGACCAAAGTAGTGTGTTGGTTCAATATCAATGTTTCAATGGTGCGTTGGTCACTTTCAAAATGTCTATGGTACTTTGCTCACATTATCAATGTTTCAATGGTGCTTTGGTCACGCTTTCAATGTGTATACAGTGCTCTGGTCACATTATCACTCTTTCAATGGTACTTAAGTCAAACTTTCACTCTCTCTATAGTGACTCTAATCACATTATAACTGTTTAAAAGATCATTTGTTCACCCTTCCACCATGTCTATGGTGATTTGGTCATTGTATCACAGTTTAAATGGTGCTTTGGTCACATGGTCATTGTGTCTTTGGTGCTTACATGACATCATCACTGTTTAATTGTGCTTTGGGCAGACATTCAATGTTCTATGGTTCTAAGGTTACTTTGTCAATATTTCAATGGTGCTTTGGTCACACATTCACTTTATCTATGGTACCCAAGTCACACACTCACTGTTTCAATGGTGCTTTAATCACACTTTCACTGTGTCTGTGGTTCTTATGTCACATTATCATTGTTTCAATGGTGCTTCGGTCACATGTTCACCACGCCTATGGTGCTTAGGTCACATTATGACTGATTCAATTGTACTTTGGTCACACTTTCACTATCGGTGGTGCTAAGGTCACATCATCACTGTTTCAATGGTGCTTTGGTCATACTTTCATTATGTCTCCGGTGATTACGTTACATTATCACTGTTTCAATGGTACTTTTGTCACATTTTCACTTTGTCTATTATACTTTTCTCACAACATCATTGTTTCAATGGTGCTTTGGTTACACTTTCATTATGTCTATGGCTCTTTGGTTTCATTAGCACTGTTTCAATGGTGCGTTGCAATTTCACTGTGTCTATGGTTCTTAGGTCACATTATCACTGTTTCAATGGTGATTTGGTCACACGTTCAGAGTGTATAGAGTGCTTATGTCACATTATCACTATTTCAATGGTCCTTTGGTCACATTTTCACTGTTTGTGTGCTACTTATGACACATTTTAACTGTTGCAATGGTGCTTTGGTCACACGTTCGCTGTATCAATGGTTCTTAGGTCACATCATCACTGTTTCAATGGTGCTTTGGTGACAAATGCCCACGCCGGCAACAGACCATGCCACGACGGAGTTTGAGCCAACGCCATGTTTGCTCTGGTCATGGAATTCTCAGCTGCAGCCTGGAGAGTCTGTGCCGCCTTCATCTGCTTCAGCGCTTTCCACTTGGCTTGGTGGGCAAGACGGAGGTGCTTCCATATCCCACTCGTTGCGCTTTGGTTCATCGCAAATGTCCCCTTGAGTCCCTTCTTTTGAGGGTACAGGTTGCAGGATGCATGTGGCTTGCCATTGATGATGATGTAGGAAAAGAGCGTCCATGTGATGATTGACTTGAATTTGCGTTCATCCGATGGTGAAAGATGTCTGGACATCTTGGCAAGAGGTACTGAGGAGAGAGCGTTGACATGTGGGGTCCCGACAGGAAGCTGCACGCATGGAACAGTGTTGCTAGAAGAAGGCACGAGCAGTGGAGTGCATGGCGGCTGTCCAAAACGTGGCTTCTGAGTGGACATGGCGGGTGAACGACCCGATGGGTTGCAGATAAATGCTCCAAATGGCCGAAACCCTAGCTGATCATCGACTTGGGTGGCCCCAGCCACGGTGGTCCCACTGTGACCTCCGCATATGGGTACACCGCAGCAGTTACCACCACATGTGTGCCTGGGGAGGGGGGGCTAAGGTCCGATAGGCCTGCTGAATGGAGGATGTGAACCGGCGCTTGTGCTGATTTTCCCATCCCCCCCCCCCCCCCCCCCCCCCCCCAAACTACCGTCTTGCCGCTCTCCTACAATTCCACACCCCAGAATTTGGACCGCGGTTCTCTCTCGGGAACTGGAACCGCTGTTCTAGACCGTGGTTCCTAGTTTTTGGTGTGTAGGCTTGTGGCACTTTGGTCACATTATCCCTGCTCAGATGGTGCTTTGAACACACTTACACTGTGTATACGGTGCTTAGGTCACAAAATAACGTCTCGATGGTGCTTTGGTCACAATTTGAGTGTGCCTATGGTACTTAGGTCACATTATCACCGTTTCAATGGTGCTTTAATTGCATTTTCACATTTTCTATTGTGCTATGGTTACGTTATCACTCTTTCAATGGTGCTTTGGTCACACGGTCACTGTGTCTATGGTGCTTAGGTCACATTATCACTGTTTCAATGGTGCTTTGGTCACACTGTCATGATGTCTATGGTACTTTAGACACATAACCACTCATTCAATGGTGCTTTGGTCACACGTTCACTCTGTCTATGGTACTGAGGTCACATTACAACTGTTTCAATGGTACTTTCATCACACCTTCACTGTGTCTGTACTGCTTAGGTCACATTTGTACTGCTTCAATGATGTTTTGGTCACACGTTTGCTATGTCTACACTACTTTGGTCATGTTATCACTTTTTGAATGGTTATTTGGTCACACATTTACTGTGTCTATGGTGCGTTTGTCGCATGATCACTGTTTCAATGGTGCTTTGGTCACAGTTTATCTCTGTCTATGGTGCTTTGGTCACATTATCACCTTTTCAATGGTTCTTTGGTGACACTTTAGCTATGTTTGTGGTACTCTGGTCACAGTATCACTGTTTAAATGGTGCTTTGGTCACACTTTTAGTGTGTCGATGGTGCTTTTATCATGTTATTGCTGTATTTATGGTACGTAGGTCACACTTACGCTGTGTCTATATTGGTTTGGTCACATTATCACCTTCTCAATGGTTCTTTGGTCACCCTTTCACCGTGTCTATGGTGCTTTGATCACATTGTCATTGCTTGAATGGTGCTTTGGTCACGCTTTCACTGTTTTTATCGTGCGTAGATAACATTATCACTTTTTCAATGGTACTATGGTCACACTTTCAGTGTGTATATAGTGCGTTGGTCACATTATTACTGTGGAAATGGTGCTTTGGTCACGCTTTTATTGTGTTGCTGATGCTTTGGTCACTATATGATTGTTCCAATGGTACATTGGTCACACATTCATTGTGTCTATGGTGTTTAGGTAACGGTAACAATGTTTCAATGGTGATTTGGTCACTCTTTCACTTTATACATGGTTTTTATGTCACACTATCACCGTTTGAGTGGTGATGTAATTACACATTTGCTGTGTCCATGGTGCTTAGGCTTCATTACCATTATTTAATGGTGCGTTGGTAACTCTTTCACTGTGTCTATGGTACTTTGCATCGTTGAAACAGTGATTATATGACCCAAACACCATAGATACAGAGAATGTGTGACCAAAGCTTCGTTGAAACAGTGATAACATGACCTATGCACCACAGGAACAGTACAAGTGTGACCAAAGCACCATTGAAACGGTGATAATGTAACCTAAGCACCATTGACATAGTGAACATTTGACCAAAGCACCAGTAAAATAGTGGTAATGTGACCAAAGCACCATAGATACGGCAAACGTATGACCAAATCAGCATCAAAATAGTGATGATGTGAACAAAGCACCATAGACACATTGAAGGTGTGACAAATTTACCATACAAACAGTGATAATGTGGCTTAAGCACCATATACACGGTGAAAGTGTGACCAAAGCACCATTTAAACAGTGGTAACGTGACCTAAGCACCATAGACATGTTGGGAATGTGACCAAAATACCACTGAAACAGTGATAATATGACAAAAGAACCATAGACAAAGTGAAAGTGTGACCAAAGCACCATTGAAACAGTGACAATGTGACCTAAGCACCATAGACACAGCAAAAGTGTGATTGAAGCATCATTGAAAGAGAGAAAATATGACCTAAGCACCATAGAAACAGTGAAAGTGTGACCAAAGCACCATTGAAACAGTGATAGTGTGACACAAGCACTATAGACAGAGTGAAAGTGTGACAAAAGCACCATCGAAAAAGTGATAATGTGACATAAGCACCATGGACACAATACACATATGACCAAAGCACCACCGAGACAATGATAATGTGACCAAAGCACCATAGGAACAGTTGAAGTGTGACCAAAGCACCATTGAAACAGTGATAATGTGAC
This sequence comes from Penium margaritaceum, assembly GCA_023375785.1. NCBI lineage: Eukaryota > Viridiplantae > Streptophyta > Zygnematophyceae > Desmidiales > Peniaceae > Penium > Penium margaritaceum. The sequence continues at coordinate 31,343 of SZWC01016187.1, forward strand.
CAAAACACCGTAGACATAGTGAAAGTGTGACCAATGCATCATTCATACAGTGATAATCTGACCCAAGCACCATAGACACTGTGAACGTGTGACCAAAGCAACATTGAATGAGATACACTGTGACCAAGGCACAAAAGACACACTGAATGTGTGACCAAAGAACCATTGAAATGGTGATAATGTGACCAAAGCACAATAGACACAGTGAAAGTGTGACAAAAACACCATTGAAATACTGATAACATGACCAAAGCACCGTAGACACAGTGAAAGTGTGAGCTAAGCACTATTGCAACAGTAATAACATGACCTACGTACCATATACAACATAAACTTATGACCAAAAAACCATTGAAATAGTGATAATGTGACCAGAGCACAGTAGACATTGTGAAAGCATAACCAAAGCACCATTGGAACATCGTTATTGTGACCTAAGGACCATAGACATAGTAAACATATGACCAATGTACCATTTAAACAGTGATAGTGTGACCAAAGCACCATATACACCATGACAGTGTGACCCAAGCACCATTGAAACAATGATTATATGACCTAAGCAGCATAGACATAGTGAAGGTGTGACCAAAGCACCTTTGAAATAGTTGTAATGTGACCAAAACACCATAGAACACGTGAACAGGTGACCAAAGCACCATTGAAATACAGATGGTGTGACCAAAACACAATAGACAAAGTGAAAGTGTGACAAACGCACCATGTAGACAGTGATTATGTGACCTAAGCGCCATAGACACCTTGAAAGTGTGACCAAAGTTCAATGGAAGCTATGATACTGTGACCAAAAGAACAATACACACATAAAATTGTAACCAAGGCACCATGGAAACAGTGATAATATGGCCTAAGCTCTATAGATACATTGAAAGTGTGACCACATCACTATTGAAACAGTGATAATGTTACCTACGCACTAAAGACACAATGAAACTGTTACCACAGCACCATTGAAATTGTTATAATGTGACCTAAGCACCATGGACACAATGAAAGTGTGACCAAAGTACCATTGAAATAGTGATAATGTGATCTACACACCATAAGCAAAGTGAAAGTGTGTCCAAAGCACCACTGAAACAAAGACTATGTGACCTAAGCACCATAGACACAGTGAAAGTGTGATAAATATACCGTTCAAACAGTGCTAATGTGACCAAAGAACCATAGACACAGTAGACGTGTGACCAAAGCACCACTGAAATAGTGATAGTGTGACCTCAGCACCCTACACATAATGAAAGTGCTATCAAAGAACCATTGAAAAAAAGATACAATGACCAAAGCATCGTAGAGACTGTGAAAGTACTACCAAAGCACCATTGCAACACTGCGCATGTGACCTTAGTACCATATACAGTGAAATTGTGACCAAAGCACGATTGAAACAGTCATAATGTGACCAAAGGACCACACACACAGTGAAAGGGGGACGAAAACCCCATTAAAATAGTGATAAAATTGACAAAACAAACATAGACAGAGTAAAAGTGTGACCCGAGCACCATTGAAACAGTGTGAATGTGACCAAAGCACCATAAACACAATCCAAGTATGACCAAAGCACCATTAAAAAAATTATAATGTGATTTTAGCACCACATACACAGTGAAAGTATGACCAAAGCACAACTGAAACAATAATAATGTTAGCGAAGTACCATAGACAATGCAAACGTGTGACCAAAGCACCATCCAAGTGTGATAATGTGACCAACGTACCATAGACACAGTTAACATGTGACCAAAGCACCACTGAAATTGTGGTAATGTGACCTAAGCACCATAGACATAATGAATGCGTGACAAAAGCACCATTGAAACGGTGATAATGTGACCAAAGTACCGAAGAAACAATGAAAGGTTTATAAATGCACCACTAAAACCATAATAATGTTATCAAAGTACCATATATTTAGTGAAAGTGAGACCAAAGCACCATTGAAACAGTGATAATGTGACCAAAGCAACATAGAAACAGCAAACGTGCAACCAAAGGTCCATTTTAACAATGTTAATGTGACCTAAGCACCATAGTTACAATGAAAGTGTGACCAAAGCACCATTAAAACAGTGATAATGTGACCTAAAAACCACATACACAATGAAAGTGTCACTATAGCACCATTGAAACAGTGATAAAATGACCACAGCACCATAGACACAGTGAAAGTGTGAAAAAACACCATTGAAACAATGACAATGCGATATAAGTACAATATACACAGTGAAAGTGTCACCATAGTACCATTAAAACACTAATAATGTGACCAAAGGCACATACACACAGTGAAAGTGTGACCAAAGTACCATTGAAAGAGTGATAATGTGACCTAAACACCATAGACACAGTTAAAGTGTGACCAAAGCGCCATTAAAACAGTGACAATGTGACCAACGCACAATAGACATTTGAAATCATGATCAAAGCACCATTGGAATGGTTACAGTGTGACCAAAGCACCATAGACACAGTGAAAGTGTGACCAAAGCACCATTAAAAAAGTCGTAATGTGACCTAAGCACAATGGAATTAGTAAAGTTGTGACCAAAGCTCCATTGAAACATTGATAATGGGACCTAAACACCATATACACAGTGAAAGTGTGACCAAAGCACCATTTAAACCATAAAAATGTTATCCATGCAGCATAGACATAGTGAACGTGTGACAAAAGCACAATTGAAAAAGTGATAATGTGACCAAAGCAACATAGAAACAGTAAATGTGTGACCAAAGCTCCATTTCATCAATAATTATGGGACCTAAGCACCATATATACAATGAAAGCGTGACCAAAAAGCTATTGAAACAGTGATAACATGACCTACGTACTAAAAACATTGTGAATGTGTGACCAAAGCACCATTGAAAGAGTGATGATGTGACATAACCACCATACACACAGTGTAAGAAGGACAAAACCACCATTCAAACGGTGAAAATGTGATCTAAATATAATAGACACATTGAGAGTGTGACCATAACACCATTGAAATAGTGATATTGAGACGTCAACACCACAGACACTGTGTACGTGTGACCAAAGCACCATTGAAACAGTGATAATGTGACATACGCTTCGTAGACTCATTGAAATTGTGAACAAAGCACCATTCAAACAGTGATAATGTGTCCAAAGGACCATAGACACAGTGAGAGTATGACCAAAGCACCATAGACATAGTGAATGTTTGACCAAAGCACCATTGAAACATTGACAATGTGACCTAAGTACAATAGAAACAATGGAAGTGTGACCAAAGCACCATTGAAACAGCGACAATGTAACCAAAGCAACAGAGAGATAGTGGAAGTGTAACCAGTGAACCCTTTAATCGTGAAAAGCACCGTAGGCACATAAAAGCGTGACCAAAGCACCATTGAAACAGTGATAATGTAACCTAAGCACTATAGACAGAGTGAAAGTGCGACCAAAGCACCATAGAAATACTTGATATGTGTCCTCATCACCAAACACACAATTAAAGTGTGACCAAAGTACCATCTAAACAGTGATAATGTGATGAAAGTACCATATACACAGTGAAAGTCTGACCAAGTACCATTGACGTAGTGATAATGTGACATCAACACCATAGAAACAATGAAAGTCTGACCAAAGCTCCATTGAAACAATGATAATATGACCAGCGAATCATAGAAACAGTGAGAGGGTGACCAAAGCAACATTCAAACAGTGATTACGTGACCAAAGCAGCATAGACAGAGTAAAAGTGTGACCAAAGCACCATTGAAATACTGATAGTGTAACCAAAGCACCATAGACACAATGAGCGTGTGACCAAGGCACCATACCTCTGGAACAACTCTGGCAAAACTCTGGCACAACTCTGGCACAATTCTGGCACAACACTGGTACAACTCTGGCACAACTCTGGAACAACTCTGGCACAACCCTGGCTCTACTCAAGCACAACACTGGCACAACTCTGGCACAACTCTGGCACAACTCTGGCATGACTCTGGCACAACTCTGGCACAACTCTGGCACAACTCTGGCACAACTCTGGCACAACTCTGGCACAACTCTGGCACAAC
>SZWC01016187.1:52550-66021 GCA_023375785.1 Penium margaritaceum
AATTTCACTTCATGTGGTCAACGTTGACAACTCACAACAAGAGTCACAGATAGTCAGAGGGGGTAACAATGGTTTGGAAACACTGGCTATCAACTAGAAAGCACAAACCAAAGTAGGCATATGGCACTAACCATGACCAAAAGAATTTTGCAGTGTGTGGTCAACGTTGAAAACTCATAACACGAGTCATAAATGGACAGAGGGGGAAACAATGGGTTGAGAATACTAGTTATCAACAAGCAAGTACAAAGACCTTCAACAATTAGTGGCACGGTGTGGCTAGCATGCACAGTGACCAACCAAAGGATGCATATGTGTGGTCAACATTGACAACTCATAACACGAGTCACAAATGGTCAGAGGGAAAGAAAATGGTTTGGGAACCCTATGTATTGACTAGAAAGGACCAAGAACTTAAATACGTAGTGGCACAGTGTGGCTTCTATGCACACCGAACAACCAAACAACGCATATGTCACTGACCATCACCAAAGAATTTCAGTATGGGTGGTCAACGTTCACAACCCACAACAGGAGTCACAAATGGTCAGAGGTGGAAACAGTGGAATGGTTATGGAATAGTAGTTTTGAACAAGCAAGTAGACCGACCTTCAATAAGTAGTAGCACGGTGAAGCTACCATGCACAATGACCGACCAAAGTAGGCATATGTACTGCCTTTGACCAAAGAAATCCGCTGTGTGTGGTCAGCGTTGACAACTCCTAATATGAGTCACGAATGGTGAGAGGGGGAAACAATGGTCTTGGAACACCAGGTATCAACTAGCAAGCACAAGGACCTTCAATAAGTAGTGGCAAGGTGCCGCTACCATGTACAATGACCAACCAAAGTAGGCATGTGTCAATGACCATGATCAAAGAATGTCACTGTGTATGGTAAACTTTGACAACTCATAACAAGAGTCAAAAATGGTCATAGGGGGGAACAATGATTTGTGAATACCATTTATTGATTAGCAAGTACAAAGACCTTCAATATGTAGTGGCACACTGTGGCTACCATGCACAGTGACAAACCAAAGTATGCATTTGTCACTCACCATGACCAATAAATTTCACTTCATGTGGTCAACGTTGACAACTCACAACAAGAGTCACAGATAGTCAGAGGGGGTAACAATGGTTTGGAAACACTGGCTATCAACTAGAAAGCACAAACCAAAGTAGGCATATGGCACTAACCATGACCAAAAGAAATTTACAGTGTGTGGTCAACGTTGAAAACTCATAACACGAGTCACAAATGGAAAGAGGGGGAAACAATGGGTTGGGAACCCTAGTTATCAACTAGCAAGTACGATGACCTTAAAAATGTAGCGGCATAGTGTGGATAGTGTGCAAGGTGACCAACCAAAGGATGCATACGTCACTGAATATGACCAAAGCGATCCACTATGTGTGGTCACCATTAACTCATAACACGAGTCACAAATGGTCTGAGGGAGAGACAATGGTTTGGGAACCTGATGTGTCCACTAGAAATGACAAAGAACTTCAATACGTAGTGGCACGGTGTGGCTACTATGCACACCAAACAACCAAACTAGGCATATGTCACTGACCATGACCAAAGAATTTTGGTGTGGGTAGTCAATGTTCACAACCCACAGCACAAGTCACAAATGGTCAGAGGTGGAAACAATGGCTTTGGAATAGTAGTTTTCAACTAGCAAGTACTACGACCTTCAATAAGGAGTAGCACGGTGTGGCTACCATGCATAATGACCGACCAAAGTTGGCATATGTACTGCCTTTTACCAAAGAAATCCACTGTGTGTGGTCAACACTGAAAACGTATAATATGAGTCACAAATTGTCAGAGGGAGAAACAATGGGTTTGCAACACCATGTATCAACAAGCAAGAACAAGGACCTTCAATAAGTAGTGGCACGGTGTGGCTACCATGTACAAGGACAAACCAAAGTCGGCATGTGTCACTAACCATGACCAAATAATGTCACTATGTGTGGTCAACTTTTACAAGTCATAACACGAGTCACAAATGGTCAGAGGGGGAAATAATGGTTTGTGAATACTAGTTATCAACTAGCAAGTACAAAGACCTTCAATATGTAGTTGCACAGTGTGGCTACCATACATAATGACAAACCAAAGTATGCATATGTCACTCACCATGACCAAAGAATTTCACTTCATGTGGTCAACATGGACACCTCACAATAAGAGTCACATATAGTCACAGGAGGTAGCAATGGTTTGGGAATACAGGCTATCAACTAGAAAGCACGAAGACCTTCAGTACGTATTGACACGGCCTGGCATCCATGTACAGTGACAAACCAAAGTAGGCATATGCCACTAACCATGACCAAACGAATTTCACAGTGTGTGGTCAGCGTTGAAAACTCATAACACGAGTCACAAATGGTTAGATGGGGAAATCATGGGTCGGGAAAACTAGTTATCAACTAGCAAGTACAAAGACCTTCAACAAGTAGTGGCACGGAGTGGCTAGTTTGCATAGTGACCAACCAAAGGATGCATTTGTCACTGACTATGATTGAAGAAGTCCACTATGTGTTGTCAACATTGACAACTCATAACACAAGTCACACATGGTTGGAGGGAGTGACAATGGTTTGGGCACCCTATGTATCAACTAGAAAGGACAAATAACTTCAATACGTAGTAGCACAGTGTGGCTTCTGTGCACACCAAACAACCAGACTAGGCATGACACTGACCAAGACCAAAGAATTTCAGCATGGGTGGTCAACGTTCAGAACCCACAACACGGGTCATAAATGGTCAGAGGGGGAAACAGTGGTTTTGGAATATTAGTTGTCAACTAGCAAGTAAAACAATCTTCAATAAATAGTAGCACGGTGTGGCTACCATGCACAAGGAACAAAGTAGGCATGTCTACTGCCTCTGACCAAATAAATCCGCTGTGTGTGGACAACGTTGATAACGCATAATATGAGTCACAAATGGTCAGAGGAGGGAAATAATGGTTTGGGAACACCAGGTATCAACTAGCAAGCACAAGGACCTTCAGCAAGAAATGGCACGGTGTGGCTACCATGTACGATGACCAACAAAATTAGGCATGTGTCATTGACCATGACCAAACAAAGTCATTATGTGTGGTCAACTCAGACAACTCATAGCAAGAGTCACAAATGGTCAGAGGAGGAAACAATGGTTTGTGAATACTATTTATCGATTAGCAAGTAAAAGGACCTTCAATATGTAGTGGCACAGTGTGGCTACCATGCACAGTGACCAACCAAAGTATGCATATGTCTCTGACCATGACCAAATAATTTCACTTAATTTGGTCAACTTTAGCAATTCACAACAAGAGTCACAGATAGTTAGAGAGGGCAACAATGGTTTGGGGACGTTTGCTATGAACTAGAAAGCACAAAGATCTTCTGTACGTAGTGACACTGCATGGAAACCATGTACAGTGACAAACCGAAGTAGGCATATGCCTCAAACCATGACCAAAGGAATTTCACAGTGTGTGGTCAACGTTGAAAACTCATAACACACGTCACACATGGTCAAAGGGGGAACCAATGGATTGGGAACACTAGTTATCAAAAACCAAGTGCGAATACCTACAATGAGTAGAGGCACGGTGTGGCTAGTGTGCACAGTGACCAACCTAAGGATGCATACGTCATTGACTCCGACCAAAAAAATCCACTATGTGTGGTCAACATTGATATCTCATTATACGAGTCACAAATGGTCAGAGGGAGAGACAATGGTTTGAGAACCCTATGTATCAATTGTAAAGGACAAAAAACTTACATAACTAGTGGCACGGTGTAGCTACTTTGCACACCGAACAACCAAACTAGGCATATGTCACTGACCATGATTAAAGCATTTCAGTATGGGTGGTCAACATTCACAACCCATAACACGAGTCCCAAATGGTCAGAGGGGGCAACAATGGTTTTGGAATATTAGTTTTCAACTAGCAATTACAACGACATTCAATAAGTAGTAGCACGGTGTGACTACCATGAAGCATGACCGACCAAAGTAGGCATGTGTATTGTCTTTGACCAATGAAATCGGCTATGTGTGGTCAACGTTGAAAACTCATAATACAAGTCACAAATGGTCAAAGGGGAAAACAATGGGTTGGGAACACCAGGAATCAACTAGCAAGAAAAGAAACCTTCAATATGCACTGACACGGTGTGGCTACCACGTGCAATGAGCAACCAAAGTAGGCATGTGTCACTGACCATGACCAAATAATGTCACTATGTGTGGTCAACTTTGACAGCTCATAACACGAGTCACAAATGGTCACAGGGGGAAACAATGGTTTGTGAATACAAGTTATTGATTTGCAAGTACAAAGACCTTCAGTATGTAGTGGCACAGTGTGGCTACCATGCACAGTGACCAACCAAAGTATGCACATGTCACTGACCATGACCAAAACATTTCACTTCATGTGGTCAACGCTGACAACTCATAACAAGAGTCGCAGATATTCAGAGGGGGTAACAATGGTTTGGGAACACTGGCTATCAACTAGAAAGCACAAAGCTCTTTACTATGTAGCGACACGGTGTGGCAACCATGTACAGTGACAAACCAAAGCAGGCATATGCCACTAACCATGACGAAACGAGTTTCACAGTGTGTGGTCAACGTTGAAAACTCATAAAACGAGTCACAAATGGTCAGAGGGGGGAACAATGGGTTGGGAACACTAGTTATCAACTAGCAAGTACTAAGGCCTTCAACAAGTAGTGGCACAGTGTGGCTAGCGTGCACAGTGACCAAGCAAAGGATGCATACGTCACTGACTTTGACCAAAGAAATCCACTATGAGTGGTTAACATTGACAACTCATAACACGAGTCACAAATGGTCAGAGGGGGCAGCAATGGTTTGTGAATACTAGTTATGAATTAGCAAGTACAAAGGCCTTCAATATGTAGTGGCACATTGTGGCTACAGTGCACAATGACCAACCAAAGTATGCATATGTCACTGACCATGGGCAAAGAATTTGAGTAGGGGTGGTCAACGTTGACAACCCACAACAAGAATCATAGATAGTCAGAGGGGGTAAGAATGGTTTGGGAACACTGGCTATCAACTAGAAAGCACAAAGACCTTCAGTACACAGTGACACGGCGTGGAAATCATGTACGGGGACAAACCAAAGTAGGCATATGCGACTAACCATGACCAAACGAATTTCACAGTGTGTGGTCAACGTTGAAAACGCATAACACGAGTCACAAATGGTCAGAGGGTGAAACAATGGGTTTGGGACACTATTCATAAAATAGCAGGTACAAAGACCTTCAACAAGTGGTGGCAGGGTGTGGCTAGCGTGCATAGTGACCAGCCAAGGGATGCATACTTCACTGACTATGACCATAGAAGTCCAGTATGTGTGGTCAACAATGACAGCTCATAACACGAGTCACAAATGGTCAGAGGGAGAACCAATGGGTTGGGAACCCTATGTATCAACTAGAAAGGACAAACAACTTTAATACGTAGTGGCATAGTGTGGCTACTATGCACACCAAACAACCAAACGAGGCACATATCACTGAGCATGACCAAAGAAATTCAGTATGGGTGGTCAACGTCCACAACACATAACACGAGTCACAAATGGTCAGAGGGGGAAACAATGGTTTTGGAATATTAGTTTTCAACTACCAAGTACAATGACCTTCAATAAGTAGTAGCACGGTGTGGCTACCATGCACAATGACCGACCAAACTAGGCATATGTACTGCCATTGACCAAAGAGATCCGTTGTGTGTGGTCAACGTTGATAACTCATAATACAAGTCACAAATGGTGAGAGGGGAAAACAATGGTTTGGGAACACCAGGTATCAAGTAGCAAGCACATGGACCTTCATTAAGCAGTGGCACAGTGTGGAAACCATGTACAATGACCAACCAAAGTAGACATGTGTCAGTGACCATGACCAAAGAATGCCACTATGTGTGGTCTACTTTGACAACTCATAACACAAGTCACAAGTGGTCAGAGGGGGAAACAATGGCTTGTGAATACTAGTTATTGATTAGCAAGTACAAAGACCTTCAATATGTAGTGGCACAGTGTGGCTACCATGCACAGTGACCAACCAAAGTATGCATATGTCACTGACCATGACCAAAGAATTTCACTTCATGTGGTCAACGCTGACAACTCAAAACAAGAGTCACAGATATTCACAGGGGGTAACAATGGTTTGGGAACACTAGCTATCAAGAACAAAGCACAAAGCCCTTTAGTACGTAGTGACACAGCATGGCAACCATGTACAGTGACGAACCAAAGAAGGCATATACCACTAACCATGACCAAAAGAATTCACAATGTCTGGTCAACGTTGAAAACTCATAACAGGAGTCACAAATGGTCAGAGGGGGAAACATTGGGTTGGGAACACTAGTTATAAACTAGCAAGTACATACACCTTCAACAGGTAGAGGCACAGTGTCGCTAGCGTGCACAGTGACCAACCAAAGGATGCATACGTCACTAACTATGACCAAAGAAATCCACTACGTGCTACTACTTATTGAAATAAGTAGTAGCACGGTGTGGCTACCATGCACAATGACCGACCAAAGTAGGCATATGTACTGCTTTTGACCAAAGAAATCCGCTATGTGTGGTCAACGATGACAACTCATTATACAAGTCACAAATGGTCAGAGGCGCAAACAATGGTTTTGGAACACCAGGTATCAACTAGCAAGCACAAGGACCTTCAATACGTAGTGGCACGGTGTGGCTAACATGTACAATGACCAACCAAAGTAGGCATGTGTCACTGACCATGACCAAAGAATGTCAGTATGTGTGGTCAACTTTGACATCTCATAACACAAGTCACAAATGGTCAGTGGGGGAAACAATGGTTTGTGAATACTAGTTATCGATTAGAAACCACAAAGACCTTCAACATGTAGTTGCACGGTGTGGCTACTATGCACAGTGACCAACCAAAGTACGCATATGTCACTGACCATGACCAAAGAATTTCACTTCATGTGGTCAATATTGACAACTCACAACAAGAGTCAGAGATAGCCACAGGGGGTAACAATGGTTTGGGAACACTTGCTATCAGCTAGAAAGCACAAAGACCTTCAGTACATAGTGACACGGCGTGGCAACCATGTACAGTGACAAACCAAAGTAGGCATGTGACACTAACCATGACCAAACGAATCTCACAGTGTGTGGTCAACGTTGGAAACTTATAAAACGAGTCACAAATGGTCAGAGGGGGAAACAATGGGTTGGGAACACTAGTTATTAACTAGCAAGTACAAACACCTTCAACAAGTAGAGGCACGGTGTGGCTAGCGTGCACAGTGACCAACCAAACGATGCATACGTCACTGACTATGACCAAATAAATTCACTTTATGTGGTCAACATTGAGAGCTCATAACACGAGTCACGAATGGTCAGAGGGAGAGACAATGGGTTGGGAACCCTACATATTGAATACAAAGGACAAAGAACTTCAATACATAGTGCCACAGTGTGGCTACTATGCACACCGAAAAACCAAACTAGGCATATGTCACTTACCATGACAAACAAATTTCAGTATGGGTGATCAACGTTCAAAACCCATAACACGAGTCACAATTGGTCAGAGGGGGAAACAATAATTTGGGAATATTGGTTTTCAACTAGCAAGTACAGCATTATTGAATAAGTAGTAGCACGGTGTGGCTACCATGCACAATGACAAACCAAAGTAGGCATATGTACTGCCTTTGACCAAAGAAATGCGCTGTGTGTGGTCAAAGTTGAAAACTCATAAACCGAGTCAGAAATGGTCAGAGGGGGGAAACAATGGTTTGGGAACACCAGGTATAAGCTATCAAGCACAAAGACCTTCAGTGAGTAATGGCATGGTGTGGCTACCATGTGCAATGACCAACCAAAGTAGTCATGTGTCACTGACCATGATCAAAGAATGTCATTATGTGTGGTCAACTTTGACAACTCATAACACGAGTCATAAATGTTCAGAGGGGGGAAACAATGGTTTGTGAATACTAGTTATCGGTTAGCAAGTACAGAGACCTTCAATATGTAGTGGCACAGTGTGGTACCTTGCACAATGACCAACCAAGGCTTTCATATGTCACTGACCATGACCAAAAAATTCAACTTTATGTGGTCAACTATGACAACCCACAACAATAGTCGAAGATAGTCAGATGGGGTAACAATGGTTTGGGAACACTGGCTATCAACTAGAAAGCACAAAGACATTCAGTACGTAGTGACACGCCATGGCAACCATGTACAGTGACAAACCAAAGTAGGCATATGCAACTGACCATGGCCAAAAGAATTTTACAGTGTGTGGTCAACGTTTAAAACTCATAGTACGAGTCACAAATGGTCAGAGGGGGAAAGAATGGGCTGGGAACACAAGTTATCAACCATCAAGAAAGAACACAATCAATACTTAGAGCCACGGTGTGGCTCTCGTGCACAGTGACCAACCAAAGGATGCATACGTCACTGACTATGACCAAAGAAATCCACTATGGCTGGTCAATGTTGACAACTCATAATACGAGTTAGAAATGGTCAGAGGAAGAGACAATGGTTTTGGAACTGTGTATCGACTAGAAAGAACAAAGAACTTCAATATGCAGTGGCACGGTGTGGCTGCTATGTACACCAAACAACCAAACTAGGCATATGTCACTGACCATGACCAAACAATTTCAGTATGGATGGTTAACTTTCAGAACCCATAACACAAGTCAGAATATTAGTTTTCAACTAGCAAGTACACCGACCTTAAAAAAGTAGTAGCACGGTGTGGCTATCATGCACAATGACAGACCAAAGTAGGCATATGTACTGCGTTTGACCAAAGAATTCCGCTGTGTGTGGTCAACATTGAAAACTCATAATACGAGTCACAAATATACAGAGGGGGGAACAATGGTTTGAGAATACCAGGTATCAATTAGCAAGTACTATGACCTTCAATGATTAGTGGCACGGTGTGGCTACCATGTATAATGACCAACCAAAGTAGGCATTTGTCACTTACCATGACCAAAGAATGTCACTATGTGTGGTCAACATTGCCAACTCATAACACGAGTCACAAATGGTCAGAGGGGGAAACAATGGTTTGTGAATACTAGCTATTGAGTATAAAGTACAAAGACCTTCAATATGTAGTGGCACAGTGTGGCTTCCATGCACAGTGACCAACAAAAGTATGCATATGTCACTGACCATGACCAAAGAATTTCACTTCATGTGGTCAACGTTGACAACTCACAACAAGAGTCATAGATAGTCATAGGGAGTAACAATGGTTTGGAAACAGTGGCTATCAACTAGAAAGCACAAAGAACCTCAGTACGTAGTGACACGGCGTGGCAACCATGTACAGTGACAAACCAAAGTAGCCATATGCCACTCACCATGACCAAAATCATTTCACAATGTGTGGTCAACGGTGAAAACTCATAACACAAGTCACAAATTGTCAGGGTCGAAAACATGGGTTGGGAACTCTAGTTATCAAATAGCAAGTACAAAGACCATCAACAAAGGCACGGTGTGGATAGTGTGCACGGTGTCAAGCCAAAGAATACATACGTCACTAACTATGACCAAAGAAGTCCACTATGTGTGGTCAACATTGACATCTCATAACACAGGTCACAACTGGTCAGAGGGAGAGAAAATGGTTTGGGAATCCTATGTATTGACTAGGAAGGACAAAGAACTTCAATACATAGTGGCATGGTGTGGCTACTATGCACACCAAACAACCAAACTAGGCATATGTCACTGACCATGACGAAACAATTTCAGTATGGGCGGTGAACATTCACAACCCATACCACGAGTCACAAATGGTTGGAGGGGGAAGCAATGGTTTCGGAATATTAGTTTTCAACTAGCAAGTACAGCGACGTTGAGTAATTAATAGCACGGTGTGGCTACCATGCACAATGACCAACCAAAGTAGGCATATGTACTGCCTTTGATCAAAGAAATCCGCTATGTGTGGTCAACGTTGACAACTCATAATACGAGTCGCAAATGGTCAGAGGGGGAAACAATGGTTTGAAAACACCAGGCATCAACAAGCAAGCACAGGGACATTCAATAAGTCGTGGCACTATGTGGCTACCATGTACAGTGACCAACCAAAGTAGGCATGTGTCACTGACCATGACCAAAGAATGTCACTATGTGTGGTCAACTTTGACAACTCATGACATGAGTCACAAATGGTCGTAGGGGGAAATATTGGTTTGTGAATACTAGTTATTGATTAGGAAGTATAAAGACCCTCATTATGTAGTGGCACAGTGTGGCTACCATGCACAGTGACCAACCAAAGTAGGCATATGTCACTGACAATAACGAAAGAACTTCACTTCATGTGGTCAACATTGACAGCTCTTAACAAGATTTATATAGAGTCAGAGGGGGTAACACTGGCTATCAACTAGAAAGCACAAAGACCTTTAGTACGTATTTACACAGCGTGGCAACCATGTACAGTGATATACCAAAGTAGGCATATGCCACTAACCATGACCAAAATAAATTCACAGTGCGTGGTCAACGTTGAAAACTCAAAACACAAGTCACAAATGGTCAGAGGGGGGACAATGGGTTGGGAACACAAGTTCTCAAACAGAAAATACAAAAACATTCAACAAGTAGTGGCACGGTGTGGCTATCATGCACAGTGACCAACCAAAGGATGCATACGTCACCGATTATGACCAAAGAAGTCCACTATGTGTGGTCAACATTAACAACTCATAACACGTGTCACAAATGGTAGGAGGGAGAGACATTGGTTTGGGAAACCAATGTATTGACTAGAACGGACAAAGAAATTCAATATGGAGTGGCATGGTGTGGCTATTATGCACGCCGAACAACCAAACTAGGCATATGTCACTGACCATGACCAAAGAACTTCAGTATGGGTGGTCAACGTTCACAACCCATAACACAAGTCCAAAATGATCAGAGGGGGAAACAATGGTTTTGGAATATTAGTTTTAGAGTAGCGAGTACAACGACCTTCAATAAGTAGTAGCACGGTGTGGCTACCATGCACAATGACCGGCCAAAGTAGGCATATGTACTGCCTTTGACCAAATACATCCGCTGTGTGTGGTCAACGTTGACAAGTCATTATATGAGTCACAAGTGGTCAGAGGGAAAGCACTGCTTTTGGAACACCAGGTATCAACTAGCAAGCACAAGGACCTTCAGGAAAAAGTGGCACGGTGTGGCTACCCATGTTGACTTGTCCAAGTCGAAGTCGACTCCAAGTTGCCAAGTCGGAAGTCGGAAGTCGGCATATTGGCAGCCAAGTCGACTTGGGTGCCCCAAAGTCGGTCATTAAAACAGCTATAGTGAGTTTAAAATGCAGTTTTAAAGTCATACATTTCCAATGTCCCTTCCAAACTGTTGTTCTAAAACCTCATTGTCTACACACATCTTCACTGATTTGTTGCTTTAAGCTCTCCTATGATGTGACTACTTCATTGGTCATGATGTACTACAACATTACACCACCAGAACTGCTGAAGACTACTTTCAGGAATCACATTGCTTTCATGAACAGTGGGCAAGTCAAGCTTGGAGCATAGCAACTGGAATACAAAGTGGAAAAAAGAGAAATGCTTAAGAACTTCTCAGCATTGAAACATGCAATCTGAAAGTTAACTTGCAGGAATGACTAACGGCCCTTCCGAGTGCGCTTAGAGCGCTCATTGCCTCTGGCACTTGCAGCCAGAGCACTAGCAACCTCTGAAGCTCTGGGGACTACGTCAGTTGCAGAAGTAGCTGCAGCTCATACTCTTCCTCCAGCTGATGAACCTGCAGCTGCTTGTGTGGATCCTGCTGCTGGTGATGAGCCTGCTGCTGGTGTTGATCCAGCTGCTGGAGTGGAGCCAGAAGGTGGTGTTGAACTTGTGCCAACTGCAGCACTTGCCATCTCCACATCCTTCCGCTTGCGGACCCCCTTCCTTAGGACCCTGGTCACCTCCCCTACAGCATATCCATTTCCCTCTTCCCCATCCTCCTCACTGCTCCCGTTCCCTCCATTCTCTTCCATCAGTTCAATGTCCATTCTCGTCCTCGTCGTCCTCGTCCTCCGTGTTGTTTCCTTCCACCTGGCTACCTGCCACCTCTACCACCTCCCAAACATCATCATCTCCATCTGCTGCGTCAGCAATCAGAGGATCCCATACGAAGGCGTACTCCTCGTCATCCACCTCAGTGTCTCCATCTGCTTCACTGTCAGTGTCTGCTGTGTCCTCCTCCATGGCCTGCTTGATGTCAGCTGTCAACCTCTTTGCTTTCTTCTTCCCATACATCCTAGTCAGCCGCACATTCACACGAACAAGCAGCTCCAGCGTCTGCACCTTGAGCCTGTTGCACCTTGCCGTCTGGATCAACTCATGCTTGCTAAACACCCGCTCATTGTCACTGCTGCTGCATGGCTGGGCCAACAGCCTCATGGCAAAGGCCCGCAGAGTGGGCAGACCTGTCATGTGGCGGGCATGCCACTTGTACGCTGCCAGTTCACCTACCAACACTTGTTGCACTGCCTCCTTTGCACGCTGTACGTCTCGGGCCTTTGCAGGATCCTCCTCAACCGTCACCCGACCATTCTCAAAGCCCTCCAGTTCTGCACTCAGACGGTCCTGGTCACGGTTGTCGGGCAGGAGAGCATTGACGACTGCGTTCCAGGCCTCGACCATCTTCTCATCTCCGGCAAACTTGTGGCCAAAGTGCTGCGGGTGGCAACGGCGTGCTGCGACAAAAATGGGGCAAGACATTTGATTAGTCCACCTTGTGCTCAACCGTTCACGCACAAACTTCACCCACTCTGGATTGCACACAGCACGACGCCGATCCCTAGAGACTGTCAGGGCGTTCAAAGCCTCTGTGGTATCCAGCAATGTCTCAAAGACAATCCCAGCAGTGCCCCCTGCAGCGTCTGCCTTTCACAATGCGAGAACAATGGGAAGCATGAGCTTCACCATTGCTTTCACTTGCACCCAGAAAACACCCATCCTCACTAGCCGCCGCACCTCCTTCTTCTTGGCTTTCCAACCAGCATCCTTGCCCACTGACCCAAACTCTGACCACCTTGTGCTGTTCACAATGTTCAGCAGCACGTCACGCAAGCTCAGCAGGCGTTCAAGCATCTTGTGCACGGATGCAAACCGGGTTGCAACAGCTGGCAGCAGTACCTTGCCACTCTCTGCCTTCAACCACGACCTCAACAGGTCCTTGTTTCCGAAGAAAGACACGATCCTCTCGGCCTTGCTGATCAGAGCCTGACCCCACTCTGTCTTGGCAACATCTTTGAGCACCAGATCAAGAGAGTGTGCAACACAGTGCGTAAAGAACACGGCAGGATACTTT